>CM052202.1:14643284-14696805 GCA_028455805.1 Lasioglossum figueresi
GTTCCTTTATTGAAATAGACTTCTATCGAAGTACATTTTTGTAGAAGGATCTTTTTATTAATTTAATTCAATATAGCAAATGCAGGACGCAGAATTGATTCCATGAAAGTTTTATTAAAATGGCTATCAAATTTTAGTAAATATGCTGTTAATTTAAACGATTCGTATTGTTTCTTTATTGAAATAGACTTCTATCGAAGTACATTTTTGTAGAAGCATCTTTTTATTAATTTAATTCAATATAGCAAATGCAGGACGCAGAATTGATTTCATGAAAGTTTCATTAAAATGCCTACCAAATTTTAGTAAATATGCTATTAATTTAAACGATTCGTATTGTTTCTTTATTGAAATAAACTTCTATCGAAGTACATTTTTGTAGAAGCATCTTTTTATTAATTTAATTCAATATAGCAGATGCAGGACGCAGAATTGATTTCATGGAAGTTTTATTAAAATGCCTACAAAATTTAAGTAAATATGCTGTTAATTTAAATTGATGGTGTAAACGACGGGTACTGAATCGATTTCCCGAAAATTTCATTAAAACGTTTGCAGCATATTGATTCAATCCAACAGCATGAATATAGGATACACAATTGATTTCCCGAGAACGTTTCACTGGAATCATTGTTATACCATTTTCCGAGATGGAAGAAACACCCAGTAGAAACGTAGGGATGAGGTTGGCGGGAAAGAGTATGCGAGGAGGCTGGAGATGAAGGTCGAACGCGGAGGCGGGCGCGCTGGAAGGTGATACATATTTTCCAGGAGCAACGTTGGACCGTGGCAATTTTGCCACGCGTGTTTTTCCCAAGATTTATGTTTGCCCGTGCCACCGTTTAACGACGTCTCTTGCTTCCTACGGTTATTATCGTCCTCACCCCGTATCCTCCCTATCACGCGCTCCCTTCTCTCTTTCTCTCTCTCTCTCCCTCCTCACTCCTAGGCGATGCCGGCAGAAAGTTATCATCCGATAACTGTCTGGCCTTTTCGGAATCTGTGAAAATTCCTCCGGCGAGCGTTCTTTCCCGCTGAATCCGCTCTCCGCTCTGCTCCCCCTGTGCTCGAACAGGCCGGAGGATATTAAAAATAGAACGTGTAAATTTATGGTGTCTCATCGCGGCCGTCGCCCCGTTAAATTTCGCTCACGGAACGCAACCACGACACGAGACGCCCGACGACTTTCGGGGCTGGTTGCATCGGCTGCCATTCTTCGGCGCGAAATGAATTTTCCCTGTATTTATTGCCCTCGAGCTGGCAAATTTATCTTGGCACGCTTCGATCCACGGATTTTCAGATTTTGGCGGAGAAAGCGGTTTCTCTTTTGCGAAGAGTAGCGGACTGTCGAAAAGGTTGGGACACAAACATTTTTCCTTTGTTTGCATATACACGTCATTTTTACGAATGTGTAGTAGTTTGTGGTTTATGGCTGTTGCTAAGGTATTTAGGGCAACGCATGTTATTAGACAGAAGACAGCAGTACCTCTCCGAATGTAAACCGATCAACATCCGTAATCCGAGCAACTTATAATAAATCACTTTTATAAAAAGCCCTACAAATGGAAACCATGTTTTAAGTGTTTTTATGTAAAATAATCAAATTGTTAAGGCAAGGACTATCTCGAGACAGCCAAAAGTATAATCGTGGACAACACAGCCGATAAAAAGCGCTTTTTGATTTCGTCAGATAATCTTTCGATATTAAGTTTGTTTAAAATTTATTTAATAACAAATCTTTTGAAATTTTTTATTTTTGTCGACCAATTTCACTCTATTTAATTTGCATTTGTTTATCCATTCATACAGGACCTCGAAAGATCGTCTGAATTTAGTCTGCTTTTAGTGGACTTTTAGTGGAATTTGTTTTATTCATGTATTTAATCATTCATAAAGGGCGAACCAGCCGAGACCCTCCTAATTTCATGTGTTTTTGGAAGATCATTTTAATGTCTTTAATCAGTTACAAGACGTGTATCATTTGAACAACTGACCTGAAAGTATCCTATTTTTAGTGGACTATAGACGACACCACACACACACACACCCAGTGTTTCCCAGAAGAAACGATTGTGGATAACCCGTAAAGTTTATTTTAAGAGCGAGCGGAAATGACATTAGTTTTAGTTAGATTTGGCTAGATAACTGAAGTTGTTGTTAATTTGGAAGTGGAATTAGTTTAATAAAAAAAACCGTGGGAAATTTTTTAAAAATATGTCTCGGTTAGGTCTGTATTCTCAGAAGAAACGACTGTCGATAACCCGAAAAGTTTATTTTAAGAGCGAGCAGGAATGCCATTAGTTTGAGTTAGGTCAGGGTCTCGGTTAGGTCTGGATTAGGTCTGTCTAGGAATTTGTGCGCGAAACGAATTAATTGAGTAAGTAATAGAAGTATTTGGGCCGTCTACGAATTTGTCGGTACGGTAGAGAGTGAATAAATTGTTTTTCGGCTCGTCAAAAATCCTTCTGACAATCATCGTTTTAGTCAAAAATGAACCTATTCTTAAAATTCTATTCAATTTGGAGCATGGACGTCTTTGGAAGTTTAACCGAGTACAATATACATTGATGTCGAAGCATTTCGATAAATCATCGAATCTCATGATTCGCGACCTGTGACAAGCAATTCTCCGATCTCGAAGACATCGATCCTCGGTAATTCCTCGGACGTTAGGTCAGTTCGTCAGCCGTTCCATTGACACTGTCGTCTACGAACAAGCATCCAGGTTCCCAAGTAACTGGCATCACGGTGGCGGACATTCCGCAAACGACGGAAGTCGGACCCTGCCCGTCACATGCTCGACACCCGGAATAATAATTTCGTCTGTAATAATAGTCGGTCAAGGCCCGAGGGTTCGCAGCGAGGAACTGTTCGCTGACCGGTTTAGGTAACCGTTTGCGACTCGCTAACAACCGGCCTCGTTATCTTGACGATCGGATGCGGATCAATATTTCCATTATCGGTTGATTCAGCCGACTAGACTGTCCAATTAGGCTCAACAGAGACGCATAAAGCGGAGAAAGAATTTGCAGCATACTACCCGGTGTATTTAAAAATCATATTGGTTTCGATCATCATTGTCAACTGTATTAATTAATTGCGCCGGATCTGTCAAGCTAAACATTCGCGATGCTTAATTTTAAAAAAACAGACCAATATTGTGCGCATAAGACCGCACGACCGAAATGGAAACTTCTATGGCGATGGCACACTAGGGTGGACCTTATGTACTCATGGAGAAATCAATTTTCGAAAATTTTCGAATAGAGCATGGAAAGACAAATTCTATGATATACATAAATGTATATATACGATGTAATTTAATGGAGAAAACCAAGTTTCAAAAATTAACAAGTTTCAAGCTCGATGCGGCAGGTTTTCTCGTTTTTCGATCGATCTAAAATTTTGCACAGATTACTTTTTAAGCAGTGTCCCAATTTTAGTAATGTACCGAAAAAAATTTGAAGGTGGAAAAATAAGGTCCACCCTATTGCACACCTATTTCTCGCCAGAGTTGTGCTAATTCAATTACATTGTAATTGAATTACGTAATTGAACTACATAATTCAAACCTTTCAATTAATTCAATTACTAATTATTACAATCGGATGTGTAATTGAAATACAATATAATTAAAATACAGCTCTCCAAATTATAGCCCAGAACTTTGAAGAAGTGCGATATATTTATATGTTTTTCTTTCATATACTTGTTCGCTGTCTATGCGGCGTATTTTCAATTCCTTGTTCTCGTAATTCTTTATTAATGTATATAATACAATTACAAAGTATTTTATAATTGTACTCCAATTGCAATTACGAATTACATTGTAATTTAATTGTATAAAGATCTGAATTATTAATTACAATATGACTGAATTACAATGTAATTCAATTACTTTGTAATTATAATTCCTGGAGTAATTTAATTGTAATTCTGCACGACTCTCTATTTTTCTCTGGCTCGGCTATACTCGGCTCCCTCGAGTTTACTCGAATAGCATTTCACCTCGAAGCGTGACGGATGAGACTCATTCAATGCCCATCAATTGTTTATGCGGTGCGCCTAAAGAAGTTTTCACTTCAAAATTTCTGTTTTTACTTCTCTCGCGATGCTGTGGGCCAAGTAACATCTTCGGGAACATAACCCCCGGTCACTTTACGACTGCGACCGCGATTCGTCACTTATCGCGGCGGTTTCTTTTTTATGAATTTTAAAAAAACCTTCAGAGACGTATGCCTTTGTTGTCTAAATCCCCGTAAAAAAAATTACGGCCGGTCGTTAGCGAAATAACCACAGGGTGGGTGCATCCCTGTTTAAACCGCGTAGGTTACGAGAACGAGTCCGCGGAGTTTGGTGGCGTATAGGTGAATGGACGGGCTGGGGAGGAAAAAGAGAGAAGGAAGGAACAGGAAAACTGAAAATAAAGAAGAGAAAAAGGAAAAAGCGCGCACCGGTGAAACCGTGTGTGCGACTCCCTTTCTGCGCTCGCAGCAGCTAGCTCCTAGCCAGCTCGTGAAGATCGTTCCGGGACCGTGCGAGAGCGAATTTTTATTTTCCCCACTCAATATTATAGCGGAGATAACCCGCTGAAATAACGATATCTCTGGTCCCGGCTCTGTTGGGGCTACTGCTGCGGGGGTGGCCGCTCCGCAGACTTTTTCAACGAAAACTCGGCGAACCCGGCCGAAACAGCTTCGCTTGCACAGGATAAAACGACTGTTCCGCGGCGTTACAACCTCGTAAGGAAACCGAGCCGCGTGTAATGGAGTTTAATCGCGAATATCGCCCCATTTTACTGCGATCGCTGCCTCTTGCAACTCCTCTAACTCCGGAGAGGGAAAATAAGGACGTATCTGATCGCTCGATTGACGAATTTGGTCAAAATTAGAACGAAATTATATGCTTCAGATTTGCCTTAATAAATACTAGCCTAGCTAGCTCAAATGCTAGCTGTATTCAATATAACCCGAACTCAGAGTTGTGCTAATTCAAATACATTATAATTGAATTACGCAATTGAATTGAATTGTATTTCAATTACACAGTAATTCAACTACGTCGTAACTGCATTACATAAATCAAACCTTTCAATTAATTCAATTACTAATTACTACAATCGGATGTGTAATTGAAATACAATATAATTAAAATACAGCTCTCCAAATTATAGCCCAGAACTTTGAAGAAGTGTGATATATTTTTATATTTTTCTTTCATATACTTGTTTGCTGTCTATGCGGCGTATTTTCTATTCCTCGTCCTCGTAATTCGTTATTAATGAAATTTAATTGTTAAGTAATTTATAATTGTACACCAATTTCAATTACGAATTACAATATGTTATAAATTATTAAATTATAAATTACAATATGACTGAATTACAATGTAATTCAATTACTATATAATTATAATTCCTGTAGTAATTCAATTCCAATTCTGAACAACTCTGCCCGAAATTTGAGTTGCGAACTTTATAGAATCGTTCACTGTCCTCTTAAATCTTATGAGATTGCACAGTTGCTGGAAATCTCTACGACATTACAGTGATCAAATATTTCCACCGCTTTTTAAGGACGTCGTTTTGGTTAACTTTCCGATAATAGCAGACGATTACAGGAATATTTTATTCTGTCATGAAGAATTTTAGCCATACAATCACCGAGCACCGAATGTGACTAGTTTATGGTATAATTAGATTGCCGGCTTTAATATTTTTAAGTTGTGTTAACCCCTAGCACACGAGTGTTGACTATGAAACACCAATGAAAATTACTATTCCATTAGTCAACAATTATAAAAATTTAATTTAATCATTAAATTTGTTTATATTTAATAAATCACTAATCATTTGAGTATATTGTATGAGTAAATTGCATCTGTTTAATTGTCTTAAAATGAAAAAAATCATACTGAATAGAAATATTCCTGGCCAGGAAAAATAGTTATCTTTCGTGTTGAAATAGTATCGAATGCAGAGGGTTCATCTTTTCGCTGTCTTAAATTTCATCTACTCAATTTTCTTATAAATCCATAAAATACGCAGTCCAGATATAATACTTCATGAAACGAACAACATTGTATTTATTTCGAAGAGAAAAAGCAAAAGAGAGAGAATCAGAAATCAAAATGAACGTTTACAACTTCGAAACTAAACGAGTCAATTCGGCTGGACTACCCTATGCATTCGGTCGTTTTAAACAATTTTTTGATCGCATCATGCCGAAGTCTACTGCATGTATAATGTCCGAATGTTAACGTGAAGAATGGCTGCCGGAAATCCGCTTTCGTCCGACTGTCACATACGTTTTCGTCGGCTTTGCAGGTGGTTTTTTTCGAATCGGAGATTAAAAGGACGATAAAAGAATGAAGGTTTTCGGTTGGTATAGTGGTTTGTTCCGAGAGAGGCAGGATTAACGACGCGATATTAGAATACGGTGGAAGCTGTCGTTGTCGGGAAAAGTATGGCCGACACACAGGAGGGTCCGTAACGGCGCAAAATGGCGGACATCCGACGTTCACCGCGGACACGGGCACGGGGCGCAGTAAAGGGGGAGGACAAAATTTACCACCTGCAGCTGGACAAGCGGACACGTAATTAAGCCGAGCAGATAAACACGCAATTACCTCGGCGACGACGAGAACGAGGACTCCACGCGGGCGGTCGAAGTTGCTCGGAATTGCGCTGCCGCTCGGTTAATGCGGACGCCGCAAAGAAAAACAGCTCGTTCCTCCAACCTGTATCCCCGATTACTATTCCACAATGGTACCAATCAGGATTTTTCATCCCCCTCTTCGATTCGGCTTGCTCGAGGATGTTACGAAACAGGGAACGTTAAGAAGCGGTGGTTAGGCTTGCTAATATATTATAACGATTTAGACTTTAGATTTCATACATTTACGATCAAAATGGATAAGTGCAACGGAAGAATTTAAAAACCATGATATATTACTTTCGACGTGTTAATATTACCGACAGAACAAATATACGTACTGCATACGATCGAGGGCTGAACTTTCACTCAGGGGACTACAAATTCACAACTTTTCTTAATGTAATATTATACAATTTGACAAAAAAATGATAAAACTTTAAATTCCAGTGCGCGTAATCTAAGTTTCAGTGTACGAAGTTCACTCGTTTAAAAGTTATACACGAGTAAAGTTGATCGATTTCAAGCGCGTTTGAGAGGTTAGAACGCTGCCATATTGGTTTCCAGATATTGTAGCGGATATGATGTAGCGAGCGGATCCGCTAGGTCTTCCTCGCACCAGAAATTAAAGCTTTATCACTTTTTCGTTGAATCGTATAATATTACATTCAGAAAAGTTGAAAATTTTTGGTCGCCCGAGCGAAAGTTGAACTCAATCGACTTATAAATTGTTTTTGCATAGAAATTCCCAGTCTACTGACGAGTCTAAGCAGCCCAGGTAGCACAAATCGGCTGGCTGCAACAAAGTTCGTCGAGCGACCAGCGCCGCTTCAGTGAAATGTGTCTGTGCTCGAAGACACGTGTCGATACACGTACTAGAAAATCTCGGACCGTCGACGAGCATCGAGTCGCGCGTTCTTTTAATTGGACGTCAATTAAATTGACTCGCCGTGAAGACAAAGGTATCCTTAGAGTTCCAACCGGTGGCCCGGCAGTAGTGGGGGTTTCTTCATTAATTAAGAATAAGGGAGCTCTCTTCGTCGATACGAAAGAGAAGAAAGAGAACGACGAAGAAGAAGAAGAGGTGGAGGATCATCGGACAATGCGAGGCAGACACGGAGTTACAGAAGTAATAGGAGGTTGAACATTCAGTGGATATCGGGTACGTCGCCAGCATCCGGCGAGTTGGAAACATTTTCGAGGCAGAATAATTGAGATAAAGGGGCGATAACAAATACCGGATGCGACCGTTGAAACAGCTACTTTCGCGCTCTTTCAGGGACGAAATAAGGAACTCTCGAAATTCGCTCGCGCAAGAACTTTTTCTTTTCAGGCCGGATCCGCGCGGCGCAAGTTTTTCAATGAACTTTAAAGCGCTTGCCCTAATTTCCCGGTGAATGGGGGACCGCAATGAAAGCGGCCCCGACCCGCTTTATTTTTTCTCCCTTTTTTCTTCTCTTCTTCTTCGTCTTCTTACCCCACCCCTCCACAACATCGCTCTCTCTCTTTCTCTCTCTCTCTCTCTCTCTCTCTCTCTCTTTCTCCGCGTCCCTCTAACGTCGCGTTCCACGTACGCGAGCCCGCCTATACTCGTGTATACACAGGTATACATACACACACGTACACTCAAACGGCTGTATAAAGCCGGTGGTGTGGGAGGAAATAAAAAGAATCGCGGTTGAAAAGAAACCATGCTGGAAGCTGGCGTTAGCAGGTGACAATCCGTTCTCGCCTCGTCGCCGGAACTCGCGAATAGAAGCAACAATGTGCGAATTTGCACGCGGGATAAAACCTCGCGGAGGGCACAAAGCCCCTTGTCCTTTCTTTTCTCTCTTTCTTTCTCGCTCCTATCTCACCCTGTTTCTTTCCCTTTTCGAAAAGAGTAGTCAAGGGTTCTTCGATTCTCCGGCGAAGGAAATTGCTCGCGCTCCCGCTCGAACGGTGCCTTATTAATTTATTATAAAAGCGGGGGAGGACGCGTCACCGTGGAAGATCAACAAGACAAGGCGAGCGCCCGCGCGCGCGCAAGCACAATCGAGGAAGGAGGACGAGCCTCCGCCTCTCCGACAGAAGGCGGAAATATAATTAATTACGAAAGCTGCGAGTGCTTTCCCTCTCTCTTTATTTTTCTATATTTTCCTATTCTTTTTTTTAGAAGTCTGCATCGTTGATATTTCTGCGAATTTTTCCGCTTGCCGGAGACGAAGGGAGAATTAATGAGAAATTCTGAGCTCCCGTCCCATGGCCCACGGCCCGTTCTACGTTTATTAAAATTACAAACTCGAACGATGCGTCGCGATAACTGCGCCCCATCGGCGAAGAAGGGCAACTTCCCTTGTCTGAAGGACGGCGCGCCACTGTCCATAAATATTTGGATACTTCAGCCCTCCGAGAAGGGGAAAAATGAACAATTCGTCTCGCCAGACCGTCTTCTGTAGAGAGGAATTTCAGTAATTGTTTATTCTTAAACAAAACCGCTTTCGCGTAAGTGTTAAAATATATAAAGCAAGCAATTCTTTATTTTCATGGTGTTCGTATTTCTAAATCTATTTCTAATATCTATTTGAGAATAAACAAAGTAACATCTTAGAAGTATTTCCATGAATTTTTGTAGACACTTTTAGGGAAGGAAATTTCTAATCTAAATATTCAAAAACGAAGACGAAGATACGGACTTCTGCAATTATAACTTCGGGGAAAAAGTCAAACTTCATCTTTGACACGAGTATTCATTTTTCCCAGAAAAAAAATTCAAGTCGTATGGTCCAATAAAATAGTCCTTTTTGAAATTGTCCGAATATTTTTTCGAGCGTATCACAAACAAAAATTGTTCTCAATACATAATTCCGTGGCCAAAAACTTCCAGCGAGTATACGTGACCGAATAAAAAATCGAGACGAGTGATTTAATTTGTTCGGAAGTATCCAGGGCCGGTGGATCGTGCTTCTTAATGGAACGGTAAATATTGGACACGGTTAAGTATCTCGGAGCGTTAAAGATTCATCGCGAGGGTGGAAAAGCTGTGGAACTTTTAAGTGCGCGCGCGATATAATCCGGCGTTTTGTATCAGCGACGTCGTCGTTGCCGCTTTCGGTAACAATGTTTGCAATGATACCCAACGACAGGGAACTTTTTAAGCCGCCCAGATGCTTCGAGAGGATGTCGTCGGCGGGACAAATATCAATCGCTATAGTCCTCTTTCCTCCCTGGAGGAAGAAACCGACTGGAACAGAATCGGTCAGAGGAATTGTTTATACTGGAGAATCGAGTCGATTTCAGAGGATATTCTGGCAAACCCTGGGGGTGAGATGAATGCATCGACTAGGTTGGACGTTCTGTATCCCGGGATGGCGAGGATTTCCTTTTCACGCGGCCATCTTGCATTTCCGGGGTACAGGATACTGCATTTTCCGCAGCGAGGACAAATTTTCCTCTTCAGCATTCTTTGAATGCTTTGGGAACGTCTTTGTGCTGTGTTGGGACATTTTTAAGCCGTTTGAGGTTTTTATTCTAGTTTATAAATTCATGGTTGGCTGGTTGCTAAAATGTATCGTACGTGAGCTTCAAGTCATCACTTTGCCAATTTCGAAGTCGTTTGCAATTTGATTTTCACGAAAACGAGCTGCATTTAAGAATCTATATCTTCGAAACCACTTATCCGATCGAATTAAATTTTTGTTTATCTCGACCAGAAAGACCTGTCTTCTTGTAGGAATTTTCAATAGCGTCCGAAGCGTAATATTTTGAATGCCTAAATTACAAGGACGAAGAAAGCGTAAGGTTTAAAGCAACAGAGTGAGCAGAGTATAGTAGAAGGACAATAGGTTTGAGTTCCTGAGACAGCCGGGTAATTTTAGTTTACCAACTATTGTCCGTACACCTCAGACAACACATCCAAATCAGTATACTAGTATCAGTATATCACCGAAGACCAACACGGCGTTCACACAACAGCTCCTGTCGCTATCGTACGCTTATGTATTGTTTATTTTAATTATATGCAGGTTTATATGTGCCTTATAAGGTACTGGAACAACGTCGGAGGCCAACAATATCGTTTTAACGGTCGAGAGGACGAGGCCATCGGGTATCAGTGTTTCCACGGTGCTCCATTAAGGCGTGTCTGTAAGCAACGGAGGAGATTGCTCCGTTTTCGAAACGACGACGACGACGACACTCGTCGGGATCAGAATCCGTCGTAATTGCGTTCTCGAAGAAAATCAACGAATCGTCGTGAAGCACGATTTAAGCCGTTCTCGAGGAGACTATTCCGCCCTTGCTACGTCGATCCACAATGGCTCGATGGAACTTCTGACTGCCATAATTTTAGCCCCGTCAGTTTTACGCCCTTGCAGACATTTCCGTACGTAACGTCGCGGAAATTTTTATTTTCTCCGACCCTACCGCCGAATGTTACTTCGAAACTGTGAGCACGCTGTTCTCACTCTTTTCCTAGTTTAAAAGAACCATTTTTTGGAATAGCGTGAGGTTTTTCAAAATTTATGTTCGCGGAATTCGAGAAGACCGAAATGTGTGAATACACATCTTCGGGGCTGATTCAACGAACTACAATAAGAAAATTTGTGATAGGAAAATCGTATTAAAAATATTTTTCAATAAATTCATATAATGAAAGAACTAAGACTCTCCTTCTAATTAAAGAAAATTTATAAGCCTCTTAGACAGCAAGAGAATCAAAAGAACTCTTTGATCTCATCGACTGAAAGAATTAATTTAAAAAAGTAATAACACGATTGGCTTAAAATTTTGTAAACTCGAGGAGAAAACATGTAGTTTTTACACGGACCACTACCCTTCCGATTTTTCCAGAAGGTCCGAACAGCGAATGTGTATATGTATGAAATGAATTTTATGGGGGAAGATACGGGATTTTTTCGGTGGAATGTTTATCGTACATGGTCGCACGTGTCCGGTGACGAATCACGGGGTCAAAACGCGCGGTTATCTGCAAAAGAAAGATAGTTTCGAGGGCTGAGAGAATGGCAGAGGCGAAAGAGATCCGTTCCGCTTCACTCTCGGCCGGTCTTATCTCGCTTAATGAACCTGCCCGGAGTTGGTTCATGATCCTCACACGGGAAACTCGTCGATGTTGTATACACTGACCCGACAGAGAACCGGCGCGTTCGCAACTTTGCTCGTGTTACTCGAGTTTCGTGTCTGTAAAGGCCCTTCTCTCTTCGCTGGCCTCACTCTCAGTCTTTCCTTGTTTCCCTCCCCTCTCCTACACTCTTGGCTCTTTCGCTCTGCAATGTTCTCGACGTCTCTGAGACTGTTGCACCTGGTAGCGAGGGGATTCCAGCTCTCATAGGCCCAGTTTGCAACGGACGTCCGTTCAGAAACATGCTGGCCGCGGTGTTCAATGGATCGCTCAGTTTCTATAGAAAATAAAAATTGCCGACATCGATTCTGAGAAACCGAGAAAAATAGATTGTGGACAACTTGAATGGAAAACTTAAATAAATGCATCAAATCGTAGTATATGTCGTGAACAACTTAAATGGAAGACTTAAATAAATGCATATAAAATCGTAGTACAGTAATGTCCGCATTCCTGTTCAACAGCCGTATTTTTGGTTGACAGTAATCTGGATCCTGGATCGTATTTTTGTTACTTCAAAGGCGATTCCGAACATAGAGAAGGATTGATTGAAATTCAAAGGTGAAGCCGAACATAGAGAAGGATAGAATGAAATTCAAAGGAGAAGCCGAACATAGAGAAGGATAGAATGAAATTCAAAGGAGAAGCCGAAGTCTCCGAAGTCTCTTTCTTTCCAATACGATGTCGTTCCTTGCGACCGAAACTTGAATCGTCGATTTAACCACTAAATACAATTGGAATTATATCGTGTTTGGTCTTATATTGATCAGAAAAATGCCAGAAATACGATAGTGAAATTTCATTAAAAAAATAATGAAAATTAAGAAAGTTGAACACTTCGATTCATTCGAGTCAATGTGTGGTGTTTACACCGATATACCCGAGCCGACATCAATCATCGCCGCCTTCGGTGCGGCGCGCCGTCGGCCGCCAGTGGAGTGAGAAGGCACTGGACAGTGAACTGAGTATAAACAAAGGACAGTAATGCGGATTTCACTGTACAGTAATGTCCACATTACTGTCCAACAGCCGTATTTTTGGTTGACAGTAATCTGGATCCTGGATCGTATTTTTGATACTTCAAGATTGATTGAAATTCAAAGGTGAAGCCGAACATAGAGAAGGATAGACTGAAATTCAAAGATGAAGCCGAACATAGAGAAGGATAGAATGAAATTCAAAGGCGAAGCCGAACATAGAGAAGGATAGAATGAAATTCAAAGGAGAAGCCGAAGTCTCCGAAGTCTCTTTCTTTCCAATACGCTGTCGTTCCTTGCGACCGAAACTTGAATCGTCGATTTAACCACTAAATACAATTGGAATTATATCGTGTTTGGTCTTATATTGATCAGAAAAATGCCAGAAATACGATAGTGAAATTTCATTAAAAAAATAATGAAAATTAAGAAAGTTGAACACTTCGATTCATTCGAGTCAATGTGTGGTGTTTACACCGATATACCCGAGCCGACATCAATCATCGCCGCCTTCGGTGCGGCGCGCCGTCGGCCGCCAGTGGAGTGAGAAGGCACTGGACAGTGAACTGAGTATAAACAAAGGATAGTAATGCGGATTTCACTGTACAGTAATGTCCACATTACTGTCCAACAGCCGTATTTTTGGTTGACAGTAATCTGGATCCTGGATCGTATTTTTGTTACTTCAAGATTGATTGAAATTTAAAGGTGAAGCCGAACATAGAGAAGGATAGACTGAAATTCAAAGGTGAAGCCGAACATAGAGAAGGATAGAATGAAATTCAAAGGAGAAGCCGAACATAGAGAAGGATAGACTGAAATTCAAAGGAGAAGCCGAAGTCTCCGAAGTCTCTTTCTTTCCAATACGCTGTCGTTCCTTGCGACCGAAACTTGAATCGTTGATTTAACCACTAAATACAATTGGAATTATATCGTGTTTGGTCTTATATTGATCAGAAAAATGCCAGAAATACGATAGTGCAATTTCATTAAATAAAGAATGAAAATTCAGAAAGTTGAACATTTTGATTCATTCGAGTCAATGTGTGGTGTTTACACCGATATACCCGAGCGAAGATGAATCATCGCCGTCTTCGGCGCGGCGCGGCGTCGGCCGCCAGTGGAGTGAGAAGGCACTGGACATTGAACCTAGTATAAACAAAGGACAGTAATGCGGACTTCACTGTACAGTAATTGTTCAATCGGTGTCCGGGGTCGTCTGTGCAATCACAGTCCAGTGCCTACCCACTCTGCCGCCCAACGCCGCGCCGCGTCGCGTCGCAGGGCGGCGATGATCGATCTCGCCTCGGGTATATTGGTGTGAACAGCACTACATTGACACCATGAATCGAATGTTCAAACTTCTTAATATTCATTATATTTTTCTTATTAAAATGACACCGAACACGATAGAATTTCAATTGTATTTAGTGGTTTAATCGACGATGGAAGTTTCGAACGCAACGAAGAACAGCGTATGGGAAAGAAAGAGACGCGGACAGTCGCCGTCGCCGGCACAGTTCAAAGGCCCGCGTGTTCTCACAATGAAATGGCAATGCTAGAATTGTTTATTTTTAATTATTTTTTAATGGGAATTTTACTACCTTATTTCTGGCATTTTTCTGATTAAAATGACACTAAACACGATATAATTTCAACTGTATTTAGTGTATGATAAATTATAAAGTATGCTTCGCGTGTAGAGTAAATATGGGCCAAATGATATCGTGTTTGGTGTCATTTTAATCAGAAAAATGTCAGAAATAAGGTAGTGAAAGTTCCATAAAAAATAATGAAAAATAAACAATTCTATCATTGTCATTACATTGTGAGAACTCGCGGGCCTTTAAACTTTGACGGAGGCTGCGACACGCTTCGGCCACGCGATCCGTATTTAATTCTGTCCTTCTCTATGTTCGGGCTCTCGTTTGAAGTCTCGGCGCGATCGGCGCGGTAAACGCAGTCATTAAAAAATAGTGCCTCTACACCATCGCCGTCCGTGCAGAACACGGCTGTTGGACACCGATCGAAGAATTACTGTATCAGGTTGGAAACTAAGTTCGCGATCTTCACATTTTCTCAGACAAAGTCATTTGTACAATATTTTTTAAGCACGGGTATTTTATATCAAATTAATCGTAAATTTCAGCGCTTTCGAATGAAATACGGTTCGAAAGGAATGATCACTGAACGAAGTTGTAACGATACAATAAAAGAATTACGAAACAAACGGTTGCGAATTTAGTTACCAAACTAATACATTTTCAATACAGTACATCAGACATGTTACAAAATCCTCGCCGCCACTTTCGTTCACTTTTCCCTGCATTAACAGTTAATGCCCGCGTCAAACCGACCAGAAAATAGGTTAATAAAATTCGCTGCACCGGTACCGTTTCCCAGCGGCAGCACGATTTCCGCGGAGTCTTTCATTAGCCTGGTTCACGTAATAATTAATTCCCGTTGTTAATCCGGCTGTTTATATCCATCGCATCGCGCGCACATTGTCCGGTCGCTTCGTTCTTACCCCGCCCACACGGTTCTTCCTCGCTTTTTACTTTGCATTGCCCATTAACGAATCCATAAAACATTTCGTTCCGTTTTATGCAACTAGGATTACGTTATTACTTATTCATTGACTTCGTGCGTTTCATTACAATACGGTAATTGGAAAAGTCACTGTGTATTTTCGCTCTATCTTAATCGCATCCTTCTATTGCGAACCATTATGCATCGGAGCATCGGGATTGCGCATCCCTACCGGCGACAGTAACAACTAGACACCGGATCTTTATTCGTCTATAAGAATTATGTGAAATATAAAACGGTAATAGATTAGAAAAATTCAAGAATATTGTAATCTTGTTTTTAACGTAACAAAGTCATCAAGGGTTAAAATCAATTTTTATTTGATTCCTGCTTCCCACAATCGATGCAGGATATTTTTATTTGGCATAAAGATCCGCAGTCTAGTAATAACTGTGCAAAATGGCCAAATACGAAACTGTACTATTCCTGAAATTCAAATGGATAAGTACAGTTTTCTTTCGAAATAAGACGATGTGTTTTTCGCAACAAGAAAATCTTTATCAACTCTTGAAGTTTTGCGAGAGCGAGTATGTTTATTCTTTCACTCGTATAAACATCGTACACGATCATCGCATATCGATTGATATTGAAATAAACTTGATTTAAAAGTAAACTTGGATGGAAATAAAAACTGAAGATACGAACTTGAAGATCAGCTTCGCATCTTAAAATGGTATCCGCAGGCTATAAAAGTATTTCTTGATCGTCAAACTCTTTGATCTAAAGTAAAACATTGCAACAATCTAATAGCATCGAAAATTATTTCAAGTGTGACTCACGTATCTCTAAAATTTCTTTTTCAAATTTTTTGTTCATTTCCATTATGAAAGTCTATCTGTATGTACTCGTAAATGTCAAATTCCTTTAAAAAAAGAAAATTCAACCACAAGCTACAACGGCCTAAGCGAACCGTTTTTGGAAAGGACACCTTCAACAAATATTTCCAAGGTCGCAAGGTATCGTCTACTCTTCCCCCCTTATTTTTCCCATAATCCTCAGGAAATTCAGCTTTATTCAAGCAAAGTTCCATCGCCCTCGATTCCATCGAAAGTTCTGTAATTTCGTCCCAAAGTGGTATCGTTCGCTGGAAACAGAGATAAAACCGAGGGGGCTAGAATAAAAATTAGAAATCGAAGTTTGCAGCAGGCGAAATTCCGCTCGGTGGAGCGTCGTAATCCGTCGAACCGTTGTTGTATCGTTGATTTTTCAATTTGCGAGGTTCTTGGGACCGGGGAGGACGCGTATAGCCGGGAAATTTCAGTGAAACAAGGTTCGCTTAAAATAACACGCCGTGTGAGAAGCACGCGAGCGTGCTGGTGTATATAAATGAGGCAGAGGGGTAGCCGGGACCGTCATGGCGTCACCTTATTAAAATCAGGAGGAAGAGAGAGAGGGAGATAGAGAGGGAGGACGAGAGAACCGATATCGGCCCGCCGGATGATCGAGTATCGATTCTCAATTACGCCTTAATGGCGACGGGAGCGGCGACCGTATCGGTCGTGTGCATCAGATCCCCGAGTTTAGGGGGTAGATCGTCCATCCAGGCAGCAAATAGACGCGAGGCGAGTGAAACGTTATGTTTTACACATTAGAAAGGCATTAACCGACGAAACTCCACGATGCAACTTCCCTCGGAACGCTGCATTTTACCTTCTCGCGTGCTTTTTATTAGATGAAACCAGCCGACTCTGGAATCCCGTTTTGCTTCCTCGAATGTGCTCTCAGAAATTGTTTGTTAACTCGATTTTGTCGCGAGAGGTTAACTACAATAATTAGCAGGGTCTCCAACATTTAATCGACAGTCTTCGTATTTTGTAACCGGATCCGAAAAGTATTTAAACGCCATATTTTGATTGTGATAATTCTGTAAAAACAAATTATACAATCGCAATTATACAATCGCAATTATACAATCGCTTGTAAAGCTTGGAACCTCTACTCTCGCAATGCTGTGTTAATTTTCCTGCGAGATATTTGTACATGATGTAGCTTATGGGAAACCGAAGAACTTCTTTTTTTCATTAAAAAAATGTTCTCGTCGATGAAACTACCGTGGATTTAAAGACTGAAACCTCCTCTTTACAACGACTGCTTAGAGAATGGTGTACGATTATATCCACTGTTTTATACAACAAACATGACGTATGAAAAACCACTTTTCATCGATACTTCTACATATAACGATTTTGCCAAAACCATTTCCCAATTAGCATAGAGAAACTCACATTAATCGAATGTATATGAAACGAACATGAAAAGTGCGTTACACAAATTCTTTCATAAACCAATATGAACAACATACAACGATCTCATCAAACCCATTCCGAACGTCCCGATAAAAACCATCTCGCTCAAAAGATTTCACGTTTGCAACATGATGCAGCAGCGTACAGAACGCAAACACTTACAATCCGTGGGAGGGGGAGGAGCTGGGGGAAAAACCGTGCGTTCCGTAAATCCGGGACAGAAATTCGGTGAAAATTGCCGGGGAGATTAGCCGGTGGTTCAACGGTTGATGAGGAGGATCGATCTGGCGGTGCGGGATCGATATCGGGTCGCGTTGTCGTTGGCGTTTTCGGAGCGGACAGGTCTGCGGCGAATCAATCTTTTCACGGGCCGGGATGAAAAATTCAACGTGGCGTACGGTGGAGCGTGGATCGAACAGTATCCGTCCCTTGTTATCCAACGAAACGCAGTCATTAAATACCCAGTACGTCGAATGTTTCATTCGACGCCGCTAAATGAAATATGCAGCCGCCGCTCCATTCCTCTTGCTCTGCTCCATTCCGCTCGGCTCGGTTCGGCTCTGCTTCGCTGTGGAAGGCATTAATGAACGCGAAACGACCGATATTCGGCCTCGGATTTAATGGCGTCCGAGACAATACGTTCTACTTCACGCGGGGTCCCGGCACGTTTCATCTCGTTAACGGCACGTGGCCGTGACACTTGGCTTATTACCGCGTGATTAGCTTCCTCCTCGATGCCGCGTTTTGATTACGCCCCATATAATTGGCCCCGGCCTCGATTACCAGCCATTACCGGCCCGCCACAATGAGGACCAACCTACCCCGGCAACGTGTAAACCGGCCGACGCGACGCGACATTGTTTATCACGATCGCGATTCAACTCGTCGCAAACGCGTCTCCCGCGCCGCGGGAAAATCACGCGGACGCCCCGGGGCCCACGCGTAAATCTAATTTCATTCACTGCATTCGAGTCGGAGCGATCCGGCGCTCACTGTACCCGACGTACCCGTGAAACGACGCAGTTATGTTCGCCCGATTCACCCAATTCGGAAGGGGTGGATCGGCCACGTGCACTCTGAGATCAACTTTTCTGTGGGGATTCGCGGATACGGGAGAAACTTGTTCTTTGAAAGTGATTTCAAGCTCTGCACAGAAATTGGCGAGTCCGAAACGTTTCCTTATTTTTCGAGAAGCGTCACTGTGTCCCTTTAATTTGGTTTCGTTGGAAAATGCCCGTAAGAAACGTCTGAGAATTTTTTGTACAATATTAAACCCATTGCATTATTTTTTTAAACGAAATCATCGCAGTTTGAATGTTGACGATTCTTCGAGATATTTAGGAAATTCGGTGTTCAAACGCTTTTCGGATCTACCGCGTGTAATCTTATTAAAATTATAATAAAATAAAATAAAATCGATTGAAGTTTATCGTTGCATTATTTTTTTAAACGACATTATTTCAGTTTGAATATTGACGATTCTCTTCGGGACTCGGAAATTCAGTGTTCAAATACTTTCCGGAACCAATGCACGTAATCTTATGAAGATGGTAAAATAAAAGTATAATAAAGGAGAGTAACTGATTAAGTAGCCAACCGAATTATATGTTTTTCTCTAGCGGGGATGGACGCCGTCCAGGAGACTCAGAAACGATAATTGAGAGACGCGTGGCGAACACTTCCCGGGATTCTCCTCGGAAGTTGCACCGCGTCCGCGGAATTTTAACGAGCCCGAATCGCAGTCCGCCTACAAATCACCGGACTGGTTCATCGCGCACCTGTTCTCCTCGTCTTATTGTGTTCCCTTTGGAAATAAGTCTGTCCCCTGTTCCAGTAACAACAGGTACCGCGAATAATTAAGTCGATAGACGATCGCATCGATCTCGTGGACGCACGGAGACCGTTCGCCTGTTGACATTTCATAAATAATGTGACCTTAAACAACTTCAAGTAACCCTAAACGTCCTCCACGATCCTCTACACAGGACGGAAGTCACGTTTTTGATGGACCAATGAGCAACGAGAAACTTTCTAAGAGAATGGGGCCGCTGTTTACCTAGTTGCTCGCGTCTGGCAGGAAAAATATCGACAATGGAACCAGTTAGCCTTGAAACGAATCTATGTTCTGCGGTAAAGTATTCCCATATTTTCAATACTTTTCTGAAAAAATAGACCAATACTGTGCACGTAAAACCGCACGTCCGAAATGAAAACTTCTTTGGCGATTGCACACCTGTCTGTTTCTCGCTCGTTTCACCTCGGAGCGTGACGGTTCAGACTCATTCACTGCCCAGCAAAAATTCTGTGAAAGGAAGTTTTCACCTCAAAAATTCATAAATGAGCATTACAGTAAAATCCGCATTACTGTCCAACAGCCGTATTTATGGTGGACAGTAAGATTGGTGTGTACATGTATGATCGTATTTATGTTACTTCAAAGGCGATTCCGAACATAGAGAAGGATCGATTGAAATTCAAAGGTGAAGCCGAACATAGAGAAGGATAGAATGACATTCAAAGGAGAAGCCGAACATAGAGAAGGATAGAATGAAATTCGAAGGAGAGTCCGAACATAGAGAAGGAAGAATGAAATTCAAAGGAGAAGCCGAAGTCTCCGAAGTCTCTTTCTTTCCAATACACTGTCGTTCCTTGCGACCGAAACTTGAATCGTCGATTTAACCACTAAATACAATTGGAATTATATCGTGTTTGGTCTTACATTCATCAGAAAAGTGCCAGAAATACGATAGTGAAATTTTATTAAAAAAATAATGAAAATTAAGAAAGTTTAAAATTTCGATTCATTCGAGTCAATGTGTGGTGTTTACACCGATATACCCGAGCCGAGATCAATCATCGTCGCCTTCGGTGCGGCGCGGCGTCGGCCGCCAGTGGAGTGAGAAGGCACTGGACAGTGAACTGAGTATAAACAAAGGATAGTAATGCGGATTTCACTGTACAGTAATGTCCACATTACTGTCCAACAGCCGTATTTTTGGTTGACAGTAATCTGGATCCTGGATCGTATTTTTGTTACTTCAAGATTGATTGAAATTTAAAGGTGAAGCCGAACATAGAGAAGGATAGACTGAAATTCAAAGGTGAAGCCGAACATAGAGAAGGATAGAATGAAATTCAAAGGAGAAGCCGAACATAGAGAAGGATAGACTGAAATTCAAAGGAGAAGCCGAAGTCTCCGAAGTCTCTTTCTTTCCAATACGCTGTCGTTCCTTGCGACCGAAACTTGAATCGTTGATTTAACCACTAAATACAATTGGAATTATATCGTGTTTGGTCTTATATTGATCAGAAAAATGCCAGAAATACGATAGTGCAATTTCATTAAATAAAGAATGAAAATTCAGAAAGTTGAACATTTTGATTCATTCGAGTCAATGTGTGGTGTTTACACCGATATACCCGAGCGAAGATGAATCATCGCCGTCTTCGGCGCGGCGCGGCGTCGGCCGCCAGTGGAGTGAGAAGGCACTGGACATTGAACCTAGTATAAACAAAGGACAGTAATGCGGACTTCACTGTACAGTAATTGTTCAATCGGTGTCCGGGGTCGTCTGTGCAATCACAGTCCAGTGCCTACCCACTCTGCCGCCCAACGCCGCGCCGCGTCGCGTCGCAGGGCGGCGATGATCGATCTCGCCTCGGGTATATTGGTGTGAACAGCACTACATTGACACCATGAATCGAATGTTCAAACTTCTTAATATTCATTATATTTTTCTTATTAAAATGACACCGAACACGATAGAATTTCAATTGTATTTAGTGGTTTAATCGACGATGGAAGTTTCGAACGCAACGAAGAACAGCGTATGGGAAAGAAAGAGACGCGGACAGTCGCCGTCGCCGGCACAGTTCAAAGGCCCGCGTGTTCTCACAATGAAATGGCAATGCTAGAATTGTTTATTTTTAATTATTTTTTAATGGGAATTTTACTACCTTATTTCTGGCATTTTTCTGATTAAAATGACACTAAACACGATATAATTTCAACTGTATTTAGTGTATGATAAATTATAAAGTATGCTTCGCGTGTAGAGTAAATATGGGCCAAATGATATCGTGTTTGGTGTCATTTTAATCAGAAAAATGTCAGAAATAAGGTAGTGAAAGTTCCATAAAAAATAATGAAAAATAAACAATTCTATCATTGTCATTACATTGTGAGAACTCGCGGGCCTTTAAACTTTGACGGAGGCTGCGACACGCTTCGGCCACGCGATCCGTATTTAATTCTGTCCTTCTCTATGTTCGGGCTCTCGTTTGAAGTCTCGGCGCGATCGGCGCGGTAAACGCAGTCATTAAAAAATAGTGCCTCTACACCATCGCCGTCCGTGCAGAACACGGCTGTTGGACACCGATCGAAGAATTACTGTATCAGGTTGGAAACTAAGTTCGCGATCTTCACATTTTCTCAGACAAAGTCATTTGTACAATATTTTTTAAGCACGGGTATTTTATATCAAATTAATCGTAAATTTCAGCGCTTTCGAATGAAATACGGTTCGAAAGGAATGATCACTGAACGAAGTTGTAACGATACAATAAAAGAATTACGAAACAAACGGTTGCGAATTTAGTTACCAAACTAATACATTTTCAATACAGTACATCAGACATGTTACAAAATCCTCGCCGCCACTTTCGTTCACTTTTCCCTGCATTAACAGTTAATGCCCGCGTCAAACCGACCAGAAAATAGGTTAATAAAATTCGCTGCACCGGTACCGTTTCCCAGCGGCAGCACGATTTCCGCGGAGTCTTTCATTAGCCTGGTTCACGTAATAATTAATTCCCGTTGTTAATCCGGCTGTTTATATCCATCGCATCGCGCGCACATTGTCCGGTCGCTTCGTTCTTACCCCGCCCACACGGTTCTTCCTCGCTTTTTACTTTGCATTGCCCATTAACGAATCCATAAAACATTTCGTTCCGTTTTATGCAACTAGGATTACGTTATTACTTATTCATTGACTTCGTGCGTTTCATTACAATACGGTAATTGGAAAAGTCACTGTGTATTTTCGCTCTATCTTAATCGCATCCTTCTATTGCGAACCATTATGCATCGGAGCATCGGGATTGCGCATCCCTACCGGCGACAGTAACAACTAGACACCGGATCTTTATTCGTCTATAAGAATTATGTGAAATATAAAACGGTAATAGATTAGAAAAATTCAAGAATATTGTAATCTTGTTTTTAACGTAACAAAGTCATCAAGGGTTAAAATCAATTTTTATTTGATTCCTGCTTCCCACAATCGATGCAGGATATTTTTATTTGGCATAAAGATCCGCAGTCTAGTAATAACTGTGCAAAATGGCCAAATACGAAACTGTCCTATTCCTGAAATTCAAATGGATAAGTACAGTTTTCTTTCGAAATAAGACGATGTGTTTTTCGCAACAAGAAAATCTTTATCAACTCTTGAAGTTTTGCGAGAGCGAGTATGTTTATTCTTTCACTCGTATAAACATCGTACACGATCATCGCATATCGATTGATATTGAAATAAACTTGATTTAAAAGTAAACTTGGATGGAAATAAAAACTGAAGATACGAACTTGAAGATCAGCTTCGCATCTTAAAATGGTATCCGCAGGCTATAAAAGTATTTCTTGATCGTCAAACTCTTTGATCTAAAGTAAAACATTGCAACAATCTAATAGCATCGAAAATTATTTCAAGTGTGACTCACGTATCTCTAAAATTTCTTTTTCAAATTTTTTGTTCATTTCCATTATGAAAGTCTATCTGTATGTACTCGTAAATGTCAAATTCCTTTAAAAAAAGAAAATTCAACCACAAGCTACAACGGCCTAAGCGAACCGTTTTTGGAAAGGACACCTTCAACAAATATTTCCAAGGTCGCAAGGTATCGTCTACTCTTCCCCCCTTATTTTTCCCATAATCCTCAGGAAATTCAGCTTTATTCAAGCAAAGTTCCATCGCCCTCGATTCCATCGAAAGTTCTGTAATTTCGTCCCAAAGTGGTATCGTTCGCTGGAAACAGAGATAAAACCGAGGGGGCTAGAATAAAAATTAGAAATCGAAGTTTGCAGCAGGCGAAATTCCGCTCGGTGGAGCGTCGTAATCCGTCGAACCGTTGTTGTATCGTTGATTTTTCAATTTGCGAGGTTCTTGGGACCGGGGAGGACGCGTATAGCCGGGAAATTTCAGTGAAACAAGGTTCGCTTAAAATAACACGCCGTGTGAGAAGCACGCGAGCGTGCTGGTGTATATAAATGAGGCAGAGGGGTAGCCGGGACCGTCATGGCGTCACCTTATTAAAATCAGGAGGAAGAGAGAGAGGGAGATAGAGAGGGAGGACGAGAGAACCGATATCGGCCCGCCGGATGATCGAGTATCGATTCTCAATTACGCCTTAATGGCGACGGGAGCGGCGACCGTATCGGTCGTGTGCATCAGATCCCCGAGTTTAGGGGGTAGATCGTCCATCCAGGCAGCAAATAGACGCGAGGCGAGTGAAACGTTATGTTTTACACATTAGAAAGGCATTAACCGACGAAACTCCACGATGCAACTTCCCTCGGAACGCTGCATTTTACCTTCTCGCGTGCTTTTTATTAGATGAAACCAGCCGACTCTGGAATCCCGTTTTGCTTCCTCGAATGTGCTCTCAGAAATTGTTTGTTAACTCGATTTTGTCGCGAGAGGTTAACTACAATAATTAGCAGGGTCTCCAACATTTAATCGACAGTCTTCGTATTTTGTAACCGGATCCGAAAAGTATTTAAACGCCATATTTTGATTGTGATAATTCTGTAAAAACAAATTATACAATCGCAATTATACAATCGCAATTATACAATCGCTTGTAAAGCTTGGAACCTCTACTCTCGCAATGCTGTGTTAATTTTCCTGCGAGATATTTGTACATGATGTAGCTTATGGGAAACCGAAGAACTTCTTTTTTTCATTAAAAAAATGTTCTCGTCGATGAAACTACCGTGGATTTAAAGACTGAAACCTCCTCTTTACAACGACTGCTTAGAGAATGGTGTACGATTATATCCACTGTTTTATACAACAAACATGACGTATGAAAAACCACTTTTCATCGATACTTCTACATATAACGATTTTGCCAAAACCATTTCCCAATTAGCATAGAGAAACTCACATTAATCGAATGTATATGAAACGAACATGAAAAGTGCGTTACACAAATTCTTTCATAAACCAATATGAACAACATACAACGATCTCATCAAACCCATTCCGAACGTCCCGATAAAAACCATCTCGCTCAAAAGATTTCACGTTTGCAACATGATGCAGCAGCGTACAGAACGCAAACACTTACAATCCGTGGGAGGGGGAGGAGCTGGGGGAAAAACCGTGCGTTCCGTAAATCCGGGACAGAAATTCGGTGAAAATTGCCGGGGAGATTAGCCGGTGGTTCAACGGTTGATGAGGAGGATCGATCTGGCGGTGCGGGATCGATATCGGGTCGCGTTGTCGTTGGCGTTTTCGGAGCGGACAGGTCTGCGGCGAATCAATCTTTTCACGGGCCGGGATGAAAAATTCAACGTGGCGTACGGTGGAGCGTGGATCGAACAGTATCCGTCCCTTGTTATCCAACGAAACGCAGTCATTAAATACCCAGTACGTCGAATGTTTCATTCGACGCCGCTAAATGAAATATGCAGCCGCCGCTCCATTCCTCTTGCTCTGCTCCATTCCGCTCGGCTCGGTTCGGCTCTGCTTCGCTGTGGAAGGCATTAATGAACGCGAAACGACCGATATTCGGCCTCGGATTTAATGGCGTCCGAGACAATACGTTCTACTTCACGCGGGGTCCCGGCACGTTTCATCTCGTTAACGGCACGTGGCCGTGACACTTGGCTTATTACCGCGTGATTAGCTTCCTCCTCGATGCCGCGTTTTGATTACGCCCCATATAATTGGCCCCGGCCTCGATTACCAGCCATTACCGGCCCGCCACAATGAGGACCAACCTACCCCGGCAACGTGTAAACCGGCCGACGCGACGCGACATTGTTTATCACGATCGCGATTCAACTCGTCGCAAACGCGTCTCCCGCGCCGCGGGAAAATCACGCGGACGCCCCGGGGCCCACGCGTAAATCTAATTTCATTCACTGCATTCGAGTCGGAGCGATCCGGCGCTCACTGTACCCGACGTACCCGTGAAACGACGCAGTTATGTTCGCCCGATTCACCCAATTCGGAAGGGGTGGATCGGCCACGTGCACTCTGAGATCAACTTTTCTGTGGGGATTCGCGGATACGGGAGAAACTTGTTCTTTGAAAGTGATTTCAAGCTCTGCACAGAAATTGGCGAGTCCGAAACGTTTCCTTATTTTTCGAGAAGCGTCACTGTGTCCCTTTAATTTGGTTTCGTTGGAAAATGCCCGTAAGAAACGTCTGAGAATTTTTTGTACAATATTAAACCCATTGCATTATTTTTTTAAACGAAATCATCGCAGTTTGAATGTTGACGATTCTTCGAGATATTTAGGAAATTCGGTGTTCAAACGCTTTTCGGATCTACCGCGTGTAATCTTATTAAAATTATAATAAAATAAAATAAAATCGATTGAAGTTTATCGTTGCATTATTTTTTTAAACGACATTATTTCAGTTTGAATATTGACGATTCTCTTCGGGACTCGGAAATTCAGTGTTCAAATACTTTCCGGAACCAATGCACGTAATCTTATGAAGATGGTAAAATAAAAGTATAATAAAGGAGAGTAACTGATTAAGTAGCCAACCGAATTATATGTTTTTCTCTAGCGGGGATGGACGCCGTCCAGGAGACTCAGAAACGATAATTGAGAGACGCGTGGCGAACACTTCCCGGGATTCTCCTCGGAAGTTGCACCGCGTCCGCGGAATTTTAACGAGCCCGAATCGCAGTCCGCCTACAAATCACCGGACTGGTTCATCGCGCACCTGTTCTCCTCGTCTTATTGTGTTCCCGTTGGAAATAAGTCTGTCCCCTGTTCCAGTAACAACAGGTACCGCGAATAATTAAGTCGATAGACGATCGCATCGATCTCGTGGACGCACGGAGACCGTTCGCCTGTTGACATTTCATAAATAATGTGACCTTAAACAACTTCAAGTAACCCTAAACGTCCTCCACGATCCTCTACACAGGACGGAAGTCACGTTTTTGATGGACCAATGAGCAACGAGAAACTTTCTAAGAGAATGGGGCCGCTGTTTACCTAGTTGCTCGCGTCTGGCAGGAAAAATATCGACAATGGAACCAGTTAGCCTTGAAACGAATCTATGTTCTGCGGTAAAGTATTCCCATATTTTCAATACTTTTCTGAAAAAATAGACCAATACTGTGCACGTAAAACCGCACGTCCGAAATGAAAACTTCTTTGGCGATTGCACACCTGTCTGTTTCTCGCTCGTTTCACCTCGGAGCGTGACGGTTCAGACTCATTCACTGCCCAGCAAAAATTCTGTGAAAGGAAGTTTTCACCTCAAAAATTCATAAATGAGCATTACAGTAAAATCCGCATTACTGTCCAACAGCCGTATTTATGGTGGACAGTAAGATTGGTGTGTACATGTATGATCGTATTTATGTTACTTCAAAGGCGATTCCGAACATAGAGAAGGATCGATTGAAATTCAAAGGTGAAGCCGAACATAGAGAAGGATAGAATGACATTCAAAGGAGAAGCCGAACATAGAGAAGGATAGAATGAAATTCGAAGGAGAGTCCGAACATAGAGAAGGAAGAATGAAATTCAAAGGAGAAGCCGAAGTCTCCGAAGTCTCTTTCTTTCCAATACACTGTCGTTCCTTGCGACCGAAACTTGAATCGTCGATTTAACCACTAAATACAATTGGAATTATATCGTGTTTGGTCTTACATTCATCAGAAAAGTGCCAGAAATACGATAGTGAAATTTTATTAAAAAAATAATGAAAATTAAGAAAGTTTAAAATTTCGATTCATTCGAGTCAATGTGTGGTGTTTACACCGATATACCCGAGCCGAGATCAATCATCGTCGCCTTCGGTGCGGCGCGGCGTCGGCCGCCAGTGGAGTGAGAAGGCACTGGACAGTGAACTGAGTATAAACAAAGGACAGTAATGCGGATTTTAATTCGTAAAGATCTCTGTTGCGGACAGAATGGAGTTTTCTTGTATATTTGTTATGTATTTACATGAACCTTTGCTGTTATAACGTCCGCGGGTGTATTCGCTCCGCCCTCGTAATATGTTTTGTTTCTTAGCGGGCCCGCATTAATTGTTTAAGATCAATATGTTGTTGCGGACTGAATTGCGTCTGTTGTATTCTTCGTAATATAAGTTATCGTTTGTATTGGCGTTAGTTGTAAGCAATGCGTTATTACTTGTGAACGACGAATGTACAAGGGGACGCGCGAAGAGCGATGGTCTATTATGTTTGCGAGTCTCCAGAAATGGGGATTCCTGCTGGCTTCGCGAAACATGTGTTGGACAACCGTTTGGCTGGAAGACACATGTGCAGGCCGCGTGGTAAGGTCGCTGATAGCAGCGACCTAGGCCCGTTTATGGCCCAAGGAGGAGGGTGTGATCACCCTTCTGAGAATTGGGACCACGTGCACGGTAAAACCCGAGTGGTCGAACCGGGGCCGGTAGGCCTGCGAAGCCGGCGGGGAGCGGTCCGCGCCAAACAAACGTAATTATCTTTTAGGAGGGGTGGTCGAGAACGAGGGCCGGTGGTGGCCGTCGTCACGAGAGGGTTTTTTAAAACCAGTGGATTCTGAACAGTTGGTAAGACCGCACGCATCTCCTCGCGACCTCTTCGCTAACGAGTTTATAACACGCGGAATAAAGTTTAAACTTCGTCGCTACAAGGGGCTCAGTTTTTCCTATCCTGCGTTGAGTAAATAACAATCTCCCTTTAAGAAACAACAAGCGATGGAATCATTTTTAGAAAAGGCAATGGTATAGATCTTAAATGCCCCTGACAACCATTAGCGGCACCTAGTGGCCCGTAAATGATAAAATCGTGGTATGGGGTGTCTTCAACATCAGCGACGCGATGCTGGCGAAACCGGTAAACATTAAAAGTTCGTCTAAAGTTCCTGATCTACTATAATTTCGCGATGAAACGTTCGATGTCTCTTCAGCGGGCGATTCCTCGTTATTGGAAAAGTCGGGGGAAGTTGGTTCGAAGCCGACGGACGACGTCGGGAACGCGCCGGAAATTACGAACGTGGGTATCAGTGTCCGACGATTTTCTTAATTTCCTTGAAATGCTCGCGATCGCTCGGCAATTTCTCCACCCCGCGCGACCACTCGAAAACTATGACCAAACCCTTTTCAATAATTTCCACGCTGGGAAGTTTGAACGTCGCCTCGCGCGGAATCCGTGGAAACTTTCGCCTTTAGAGCCGTTCTTCCACTGGCATTTCCGGTGAGGCCATTTTGCTCCGGTCTGGTGTCGAATTTCTTATTGTTCTACCGCCTTCCGTCAGCTGAATCGCAAAAGTACACGGTTTGAAGAGCATTCGTTAAGGATAGGCGGCACCTAAAGCTGTTTCAAAATGTATCAATTATTTAATGGTAATTTTCATGGAACATTGCGTCACTCTAATACTGTTAGAAAATGGAGGGAACTTTTACAAGTATAGAAATGGTACGTATAAAACAACAATGATTTGCACATTGTGTTAAACCACACTTGATAAGTACACTGTCGTACAGTGTTTATTAACGATAAGGTATCTAAAGCTGTTTCCAAATAAGCCAGAATAAAATATATTTAAAATTTGATTAATCCATATATAGGGTTTAGTAGGGTAAGTGCAGATTGGTTGTTGTAAAGTTGGATTTTAAACTTATGTATTTTCGGTATGGTATGTAAATATTTAACGCTGTCGGTATCAAACGCTTTGGACAGTTATCACTGGTGTATTAATATTACGTAGGATTCTAATTTTTCTTGAAAATTTTCATTTCGATTGGATATTGTACAAAATGTCAACTACTCTGCGCTTTCCCCCGAAAATGGGGCAAGAGCGCCATTAGAGTTAATAATGCATTCAAACCTTGTTTCATGTGCAAAGGAGCAAGAGCAGAATTATTAACAACCTGCTATAAAATGCTTTAATGCATTTTATTGCATTTTATTGCATTCAATTAGGAAAACACCTTTACTCTTTGGCAACATCTATGTCGAATATTGGATATGGGTGTTAAAGAATGCACACTGGTATTTATAAAATAAAATAAGTGTTTATTTCACGGCGCGAGAGGAAGCTCTTTGCTGTACGAAATCTTAGCTTCGACCAACCTTTAGAGGAAAATCGTTGCAACCCAAAAAAGAAAACAGGATCCCCTCATATCTCCAAACTGTTTAGGTTAGGCCCCCACAGTCCGGCTCTTGAAACAAAGTATCAAGTGGGAAACTTTGAAATCTTTGTCTAGAAACCATTCTGAGATCGTTTCATCGATACTTCTTAATCTCTGTTTTATTAGAAACGATTCTGAGATCGTTGATTCATTTTTGACAACGAGAAATAAGTTCATTGTGCTGGTAGCTTATCGATAATCCAACATCGAATAGTTCATATTAACTTATGGTACATTAATAAATACAAGCGAGAGAAATTTCGCTCATATTATAATAAAAATAACCAGTTTATGCACTTGTCCCGTTTGCGAACTTACCCCACTCCACGTTATGCATTTCATTTTTCAAAAGTGTAATAAGAATTTGGCATGATATATAAGCTCATTATAAATGACCCAATACTATGTATTTGACAGAGTATTCGGCATAAAAAAATCAACAGGTGTATTATCGACATAAATAATATAATTGGAATTGATGAAAAGATCTCCCCCGTTTAATTTTCGTTGATGTTACCAGCTGATGTTCGAACATTTTTAATTGGCAGAATTTATCGGAATTTTCCCGAATCACGGTGACAGATCGAGCTTCGATATAAAGTTTTCACATGGTCGGGACAGAGGTGCGTGAGCCTGCACCAACAGAGGGGTGAAAGCAGGGTTAATTATTCTAATGACAGGCCGTTTGTGCCGGCAATAACACGAGGCACTGGTGCGTGCCTGTTCAAAGCGAACTGCGTCGAATAATTACAACAGCGTTCCGATGAAAAAAAATGTTTAAAAACGAGCGAAATGAAATGTGGCGCGAGTTTAACGATTCAAAGTAGAAAAATGGTGGCCGAGTGTGCCCGGCTAAGGCTCGCGTTTGCAAACGATTCGGGAGGACGAGGAAATTGTATGAAATTGAATGCAGGTTAGCGAAGGAGACCCAAGTGGACGCCTGCGGCTCGTAAATGTTGATGAGTTTGCAACAAAATAACATTGCGGGTGGAGCGCGTCTTATCACTGTCGTTGCGTTACGATCCATCGTGGTGAAATACTTGGTTTCGAGTGCAGCTGGTGGGGTTAAATTGATAATTGTTTCGAAGAGATTAGGGCGATACCTGCCGCCAATCTCTCACCGATTTGTTTCCGGTGTGAGCTTGACGGTGGCAATCTGTTTCCGGTGTATCCGAACTGTCCAAGTTTTACATTTTCAATTCCAAGTATGAATATCAGAGAACTGTTTATTTTAAAATTAATTTTTATTCAATTAGCGTTGTCTTCGTTTCATTAATTATTATAACTACACTGCGAATTTTATGCATTTATGACAAAAATGAGTACGTACAATTTCAAGCAGTGCAAATATTAAAAAAAGGAAGAAATTTTTATTTGTTAAAAATAGGTATCGGATAGATGGCGTTGCGAATGGAATGCGGTTTGCGTTATCGCGTGCCGAACTAGTGTGATTTTTCTTTGTGTTCACCGACCATATTTTCACTCGATGTATGGTTAAGCTTCTTACGATTAAGCTTTGTTCACCATGAAGTTTCGATCGACCGTCGTTTTACGGTGTATTGTAAGTTTGGTTTTGTCTCGTTCGGGTGTTCACAACACTGTGCTCGCATCCTTGTAAATAGTTTCACATTACTTTAATTAAGACTGGAATAATAAAGCATTTTTCTTCAGAGTTTGTACTTTAATATTATTTGGCTCCTATATCTTGCAATCAACGTAACCAGTTTTTATTTTGCATAAAGATCCGCAGTCTAATTATTACGATTCAGCGCATGAGGATGTATGGTAAACACAACGATTTACAATACATGTTTAATACATTTTTCAAATGGAGATGCGCCGCAGAAATAATTATGAAACATTGATTTATTTATCGTAGTTATTTTTCTTTCCAAATGCTTATAGTATATTTTAATTAATTTTAACATGAAACGTAGAATTTAGTATCACGCAAGTAGAATAAGGACAGCCAGTAACCAGACGAGTGGTATGAGAACGATTTGTGAGTCAACTAGTAGAATTAGAAATTCTTGTGGCCAGACCAGCACAACAAAGGGAACGTAGGATCGCATAAGTAGAATAAGGACAACGCGTGATCAGACAAATAGATCAAGAGGAAATTTCGAACCACACAAGTGGAATAAGAACGTCCTGTGATTAGACCAGTGGAATTACAAAATCCTGTGGTCGGACAGGTAAAACAATATAACGCAAACAACTCGGTATCTCACAAACATAATAAAGACAACCTGTGGTTAGAGTACGTATATACTCCATACATAGGCGAATAGAATAGGATCTGTAATTATACCAGTGCAGTGGCTTAAGTTCAAACAAGTAGAACAGGGTCGATTTATAATTTCGCGAGTGAAATAGGGTCTACCTATAGTCAGACAAACGACACGGGATCGGTTTATAATGAAACAAGTAGAATACAGAATTAATAATCCCACAAACGGAATAATAACGATTACGAACAGATAAGTGAAATCTTGACTGATTTCAAGGGAATTGACATAACCGTCTGAAATATTAAATGTGTCACAGGCTCCGGTGAACATTTATGCGAGTAACGTATGCATCCGACATTCCACTGCAGGATTATGTTCAACTTGATACTATTCACGAGTAAGGGGATGGTATAGAGCACCGCTACCGGTGTACAGCGCGTTTGTTGACGACTGATAGTCGTCCTTGCTAGTATTTCACTGTGACCGGCCTGCTTTTTTACTGTGCCATAATAATAATTCCTTTTACTACTCGGAGTTTTATATGACGCAGGAGATTGGCATGGCTGCGGTTGTCGCAACCCGCGTTTCACGGAAAAATTTCGCCATTTATAGATCAATTTTAATATTAATTAATTGCCACAAACGAGCGTCCCACCTCTCTCGTGCACGAAGGTGAAGTACTTCAAAAAATTATTTGTTACTGTACTTGGGATTTATTTAAATTAATGCCTAGGTACGTAGTTTGTTTTCGCGCGCTCTGTTTTTTCGTGGCCGAAAGAAGGATTGCACTCGTCAATTAACAATTCGATATTCATTAATTTCAAGTACAATTCTGTTGCCGGCGAAATTAACCTTGGACAACTATTTCAGGGAACCAGTAGACTGCAGTGGTTCTGTACAATCTTAAACGGACAATACTACGAAAGGTATCTTCGGACGTTTTCCGAAATGCTCTGTTCGGACGAGATCGCGTACGATTCTTGGGACGAAACTACGAAAAGTCCTCCAGACGAGATCACGATATGTTCTCCGTACGAGGTTACGAATTGATCTGGTGTCTGCTGTTGGATTATTAGTAATGATAATGCAACACAGTGCAAGAATGAATTTCGTTTATATGAGAAACACTGTAGGTTCTCTATCAAAGAACAATAGACCAGTTATATGTCACCGGACCCATAGGCCTGGTATTCGTCGTACTCAAGGGCCTGTGCTGTAAACTATGCAGGCTGGGGTTTTTCCTAAAAGTCAAGGGGGCGACAGATAAACTCTTCCTCCCCTACAAATTTCTTTTTCTGTCTTCGCTTCGAGTCCGCTAGTCAAACAGACAAGTCGTCCTTCCGTGCTGTGTAATAAAATATTCTTAAAGTTAATTCAACAGTGTTTCTGTGATTTTCTTAACCCATTTCCAGCATCTGCTCCGGGGTCCGCTCGCATGGTCACCTCGTTGGTGCGAAAATCTTCGAGGGAATGGGCCCGATTTTTCGGGAGAATCATCCCCATTCACTGATTGACTTGAGGGAGGCGGATCTTCCGAAGAAGCCCTCACCGGTGGAGGAGGAAGTCCCTATCTCAGGTCAATCGCGGAAACTTCGGGAAAGTATCGAATAACGGGATCCCGGTGCAGCGCAACGAAAAAGGCCCAAGTGGCCTGCACTTGGTAAAAGAGTTTTTATCAGAGTTGTGCAGAATTACAATTGAATTACTTTAGTGATTCAATCGTATTGTAATTTATAATTCAGATCTTTACTTAATTAAATTACAATATAATTCGTTACTGCAATTTGAGTAGAATTATAAAGTACTATATAATTATATTGCATTAATTACGAATTACATAGACAGCAAACAAGTATATATGAAAGAAAAACATAAAAATATATCCCATATCTTCAAAGTTCTGGTCTATAATTTGGAGAGCTGTATTTTAATTATACTGTATTTCAATTACACATCTCATTGAAATAATTAGTAATTGAATTCATCGAAAGGTTTGAATTGAGTAATTCAGTTATAGCATAGTTGAATTACTATATAATTGATTATTAATAAATATATAATTGATAATTGATCAATTACGATGGATTTGAATTAGCACAACTGTGGTTTTTATGGCCCCTTGTCTCGAGCGGACGGACGACCATCAGGTTCGGACCTTGGATCTGGGACACTAAAGTACCTCGCACACGGTACCCTTGTTACGAGCCAGGGCCGCGAGCAGCACGAGTGGCCGGCGAAGGGTTGTTACCCAGGCAGTATGATCTCTATTTGTTAGTTAAGGTAAGCGGACAAACACAATGCGAGATTGGGGAGCCGCTAGGATTATAGACAGCGAGGACGAACCTGATGCGATTGTCAGGCAGCCTCTAGGAATGGAGTCAAAACGCAGACGAACCTGATACGACTGTCAGGGAGCTGCTGGGATGCGGACGAACCTGATGCGATTGTCAGGGAGCCGCTAGGAGAGTATAGTTTTCGTGGACGAACCCAATGCGAGATTGGAGAGCCACTAGAATAGTATAGTTTTCGTGGACGAACCCTATGCAAGATTGGGGTGCCACTAGGTTGGATAAATCTCTGTGTGGATGGTTAGAATGTCGCGAACAAACCTGATACGATTGTCAGGGAGTCGCTAGGATGTTGGATAAGAGCACAGACGAACCTGATACGATTGTCAGGGAGCTACTAGGATGCGGACGAACCTGATGCGATTGTCAGGGAGCCGTTGGGATAGTATAGTTTTGGTGGACGAACCCAATGCGAGATCGGAGAGCCACTAGAATGGTATAGTTTTCGTGGACGAACCCAATGCAAGATTGAGGTGCCACTAGGTTGGATAAATCTCTGTGTGGATGGTTAGAATGTCGCGAGCGAACCTGATACGATTGTCAGGGAGTCGCTAGGATGTTGGATAAGAGCACAGACGATCCTGATACGATTGTCAGGGAGCTGCTAGGATGCGGACGAACCTGATGCGATTGTCAGAGAGCCGCTAGGATAGTATAGTTTTCGTAGACGAACCCAATGCGAGATTGGAGAGCCACTAGAATGGTATAGTTTTCGTGGACGAACCCAATGGAAGATTGAGGTGCCAGTAGGTTGGATAAATCTCTGTGTGGATGGTTAGAATGTCGCGAACGAACCTGATACGATTGTCAGGGAGTCGCTAGGATGTTGGATAAGAGCACAGACGAACCTGACACGATTGTCAGGGAGCTGCTAGGACGCGGACGAACCTGATGCGATTGTCAGGGAGCCTCTGGGATAGTATAGTTTTGGTGGACGAATCCAATGCGAGATCGGGGAGCCACTAGGTTGGATAATTAGTGGACCTCGTAACAAGTATAATCTAATTGATACAATCCAAGCGGTAAGATTGTATCGTGTGGGGACGTGCAATTACTCGATTAGGATTGTGGAACGATAATTATGGGTTTAGTAATCTTTACGACATATTGAATAAACACAGACATATTCTGAAGAAATGAAGATGAGTTGAAAGAAAGGTATTGTTACCCAAATTAAGATGCTCGGTTTTAACGCACTGGCAAAGCGGGGGTCCCGTAGCGACATTAAAAATGCCTAATAGATTTTATACCGGACTCGCGGAATCTATACGGTTAACGTTGATACGAAGGGGAACTTTAGCTCGATCTCACTGGTAATTGGCTCTACGAGATACAGCACGACGCGACACTATTCGTGACTACGAAAGTACTAGCCCCCGAGAACAGAAATGCAAGGGCTTATATACCCCTGCAATGACTGGTGACATTTGTCAGAACCCTTGAAATTAACGGATGGTACTTGTCAGTACCCCTGAGTCATATGCGTATTTTGTCAACGTCCAGTTGGTCGTGCTTATGTTTTGGTTTTAAACTAAACAGATATGTGAATTTATCTAGGGTGGTTCGGTGCGTTTATCTAGGACGGTTCCTGCCAGAGACGATCTTGAACATCTGTTCGTCATCCGTAACACCCTTTAGAAATTGCAGATTTCTAAAATAACTAATGACAGCGTGTTTGGTCCGAATTGGATGGCCCAAAGGGATGCGAATACGTGCCTCGGACCCTCACGGGCCTTGAGGATGACAATGGCGTGGGGCCAGGCATGGCGGTTATGGTCATGAAGCTTCTAAACGTTCGAACTTTCGAGACCCTTGCCGACAGTGATTTAAATATTACGGTACGAGTGGTAACAAAATATAAAACGACTGCCGTGCGGAGTGGCAGATGTCTAATCGTTTGATTTTTTAAAGAACGCAAATATAAGACGTGGTGAGCAATCGATGTCGCGAAACCGAACAGGGTCGTATATGTATTTCGAATTCTAATTCGCAGTAATTAGTACATGGTTCTTTTTCGTTCGCAGTAAGGTAAAGGGGGGTAAAGTGGACACTGACCCAATAGTGGACACTTGGTTGAATAAGTGGGAATAATAATAGTTATAGGCTCCAAAAGATGTTGAAATGCATAGACGTTGTAGGTGACTCTATTTGGATAGCAGTTCGGGAATTAGCGATCTCCCAGAGCATCGTGGGAAAGAGAGATAAAACCTTGAATATAGTGTTGTCGTCGGAGTGACTCGCAGGTGTCGTCAGTTTCTCGAATCCAGTGAGGAGACAGGTATGTTGTAACATTTGTTTTGGCATTCGTAATCGCTTCAGTGACTTCACCTTCCATTTGAATGTTGAAGTAGATTGTATAGATTGATATTCGTGAGAAGTTGCATGTAAATGTCGATCACGTTGGCATTTAGGCCCTGTGTCCACTTAACAAACACAAAACGCTAAATGCTTCTACAGTGGACACCAGTGTCCGCTATTGATACATCAAGGATATTTTTATTTGAATTAGTTTTTGCCTCCAAACTGTCGCTCATGCTTTGAAATATGTGCTCTTGAATTGTGTTATTCTCTTGTTTTGGTACAATGTATACCAGTTGATTGCCATTTCACTTTGATGAAAAGTCAAGTAAAAATTGTGATATTACTCTAAACATGTTAAAAATATATTCCGTTTTAAAATTGAACGACTTCTCTATTTCTGAACGACCTCATCTACCCGTTTTCAAGCATAAATCCCTTCAAATAGGCGGTAAATGAGCGATGTCCACTATAGATGCAAATATGCCCACTATGGAAACATTGGAAATTTTTGGTGTCCACTTTGCTCACATTTTAGAGTTCTGGTAAAAAATAAAATAAAAAAATGTTCAACATAATCAATTTCGGATTTTTATGAGTGGAATCGGAAGAAGAGTCAGAGAATGTAAAAATTGAAGGATCGTGGTTCTCAAAGCAACTGGATGATACTTATCTGTTGAGAATTCATGCGAAAATTTTCCTTAAATTATCCACTATGGGTGCCGTTACCTTAATACGTACAAAATGTTATCGATTTTATTTTTTAATATTTTCTTATGTTGTATTAGGTTTTGAGGGCCACCAATTTCTTTTGTATTCGGAACACACCATTCTTCCCTAAAATGCTTATACATACTATTAGTTCATGATAAACTACGAATAATATTAAAATAAAGTACCATCGAAGCAATAACCGCAGTGATTGGTATAGTTAGCCAACAAGGTTTCCTTCAACTCCGGAACAGTTGAAGCGCTTAAAGTGCGATTCGTTTCGCGCAGACTGCTTGCACGCGCATTTTCCTACGCCTTTCATCTTGTTTCCAGTCCGCCAGGATAACCGCACCGATACTCGTCTCGGCGGCATTGAAAACGCGGCCGCAATCGTCCGCCGCGATATTTCTATTCCCGGCGAAACTTCCGCAATACACGGGGAAAATCGTCGGGGATAAATCAAACGGTCCCATCGACGTTTTCCTTGTCCGTGTGCAGGAAGCGACGGCTCGCAAATCGAACCCGCGTTGCGTCGAACTTATAATCCGTGGCAATCTGTCCCGGGACCGGATGGCTCGCTGGCTCTGGTCGGGCTTTATACCCGGTAATAACAGGATTTTACAGCGCCCGAATCAGTCGCGGCAGCTCGCGAGTCCCGAGTTACACCGGGTGAGAATCGGTATCTCTCAGATCGACGCTGTAAAAGTTAGCGGGACCGGTAACGGGTAACAGAGTCATTCATCGACATTGTCAATTAGATTTTATTGGATCTAGAGTGCGAACTGTATGTACTTTTGACGAAAATTCGTAGATGAAATGCGAGAGGACGCATCGAAAGAATTACGAAATGTTGCAGAATTTCTAGATCGTTAAGATTGCAGAGGAAAGAAATCGTCCATTCATAAGAAAAGCGACACAACTGAAAATATGTTTCTAAAAAAAGAGAGTATAATTATAAATATAATAAATTGTGGTGTACTTCGTAACTAATGTACATAATATTTAATCCAGTATCCAAATAACAACAAACTATTTTACATTTAGAAGTTGGTAACATATAATTTAAAGAATTGGCAATTTTAGGAAATTTTCAAATGGCTTTTCTGTAAAATTTCCGTTTTTTTATTTATGTCACTTTTCTTATGAATGAACAAATACATAACTATATATTTTCCATGTTTATTTTCCATGAAAATCTGCAGTTTAGCGGTTAAGCCAGGAGATTTCAAGAATGTTTAACCACCACAATAGCTGAATACAATAAAGAAATAAAGAGAACTTTCATTCTGTCGACCAGTATTATAAAATGGAAATTTATTACTGAACAATGAATAGAAAACAGGGGATACGGTATAATTGTTTGACGACAACGATAACACCACAGTGAATTCAATTTTGCATGCACAATATCGAAATTACTGTTCCACAATCCCAACAATTGCACGGAAATTGTCAAAGAACAGATACATCCCTTTCGAGCCGTTTTCAAAGGCCAACAATTAGCACATGATTGTGGAAATTAATTCTTCCGTTAAGGAAAAAATTTCTGTTAAGGATTTATCTATTTAATCTAGTCGGGATGCGAACTTTTCTTTCACGACGAAACTTCGTGGAAATCAATTTCAACTTGAAGGATAATATAAATAATAAATATAAGTGCTACGGATCACGGGTTCTTTTCACGATATTTCCTGAAGCTGTTGCAACATGTAGCAACGGAATCATTATTCACAATGAATTTCAGTAAAAGAAGAATAAAACGATAATATTCACAAACGTTTTGGAAGCTGTTGTTTAATATGTCACACACCTGTTTCTCTCTAAAAAAAACACACACGCACGCACGCAACATCGTACAATTAAAAATAATCGCCCCTTTCATCGCGCAGCCGAAAACAATTTCCCAATCGGAATATTTATTACACAGCGCGGATTTGAAAAGCGGAAACCAGTTAAAAGAAGGAAGAGAGAAAGGGAATGGAGAAAGTTCTGGTATCCACGGTTCATCGACGAATCGAGGAACAAATAAACGCAGTATCCACTTCAAAAACTCGTCTCTCGCTCTCCGCCATATTTTCTCTTCTCTTCTCTCTCTCTCCCTTTCTCTCTCTCTCTCTCTCTCTCCCTCTCCCTCTGACTTTTTTGTTTTAATTTCATTCTCGTCGGGTGTCGGACTGTGCGTCGACTGCCAGGGAACGTTTCGCAGAAGCGTCGAAATGACGTTTAATGTACACCAGTGGCAGGCTCACCCGTCGAAAAATTCGTATCAAAGGCCCGGCGAATTGTGATTGTCGGAGCATGAAGCTAACCCACATTTCCGTCAGTTTGTAATACAATTTCATCGTATCCAGTTTGTGCCTCGCTGATTCGATTTCATGTTCAAACAAACAGGGAAACGTCGAGGCTCGGCTCGGCGCGGGTCTCTGGTGAAATTTTAAATCCTGGACTAACAATGGGATGCTTGGAACGGAGAGCATTTAAGATTATTGAAGACCCTAATCTCCAGGCAATTCCAATCCACGATAAAAATTCGGTCTGGTCATTTGGACGCACGATTTTTATGATTTTGAGAATGTTCCTTGAGACAGCTTAAAATTTGCTGCACTATCCTCATATATTTCATCAACGGAGAGAGACGTGTATTTATTATTGAGTTGAACGTTTAATAATTCATTGATACCTTGATTACCAATGCAGCAACTTCGAACATTCGATAACGGAGAAGCTCGATTGTCAACCTAGCAACCTTAAAAATTCCATAAAATCGAAGGAATTATTGAAGGACGTAAATATTAAAATAAGGTGGAGTGGGGTAAGTGCGTAAACGGGACAAGTGTATAAACTGGTTATTTTTATTATAATATAAGCGAAATTTCTCTAGCTTGTATTTATTAATATACTATAAGTTGGTATGAACTATTCGACATAGATGTTGCTCAAGAATAAAGGTGCTCCCCTCGCTGAAATCAACCAGTGCTAAACAGTCATGTGAGAGGTACACGTTCAATTTTGAGGTTACTCTGAACGTGCAATAGTTTATAAGTTATTTATATATTCTGTGTTGTGATTTTAGGTAAGTACAACAAATATTGATGTAAGTTCACATTAAAGAAACAGTTTTTATTGTATCCTTTAAAATTTATTGAGAAAAACACTAGTCTGCTAGTAAATATTATTACATGGGGCAAGTGCCTACTAGGCAGTTCATGTTCACTACTTCAGTTTATTTTTTACCCTATATTTGTAGCGACAACATTTATCTAATAATAATATTTATATTTTAAACTTTGTTTTAATATCACTGTATCCCCTTTCATATTTCAGCATAAAAGTACTGTTTGTTTAAAAATGGATAACTATAAAACTAAACGATATAATTTTTATTTCAAAATTGAAAGCATTTCTAACTCTCAGTTACGCTCTTGTCCCATTTTTGGGGCAAGTGCAAAATAGTTGACATTTTGTACAATATCCTATAAAAATGAAAATTTTCAAGAGAAATTAGAATCCTACGTAATATTAATTCACCAGTAATAACTGTGCAAAGCGTTTGAAACCGACTGCGTTAAGTATTTACATACCAGACTGAAAATACACAGGTTTAAAATCCAACTTTACCAAAACCAGTCTGCACTTACCCCACTTCACCTTATTCAGATTTATATTCAGATTTTAAAAAATTCATTTGTGGATCTAGACAAATAATTTCGTGAAAGTGTTGAAACGTAATATGACTGGCACGCTATTTACAATCTATTAAAATGATTAAAAGAAATCAATTGTTACGTAACTCCTTTTTCGTACAATTCATAGAAACAATTTTTATCCAACATAAAAATCCGCAATCTAAAATCTTCCTATGAGAGATCGTTTGCACTGATCGCCAGAATGCAAAGAGTTAGAATAAAGGATTATGATAAATTTGTAGGACGCACTGTACCACGTAACTGTTTGGGCTCGTCGTGTCGCCAAGTCCGTACAAAACTGATGAACGCCGGAGGAACCAGGTCAGACGTTCAGCCCCGTTGTGATCGTAATCTTAATTAACGAATACAGTCGCAGTAACTCGACCGACCCCGTTTCGCGGGCATCTGTAACGTCCTAACGCGCTCAGTCCCTCCAAATCCGACGTTAATTGCCTAAAATAGAAGTACTTCTTCCCCCTTTCGACCAGATACGAATAACGTAGTCACCGATATACCGAGTGAATTAATTACCAATTCAGTTGGTAGCTCTCTCTCTCTCTCTCTCTCTCTCTCTCTCTCTCTCTCTCTCTCTCTTTCTCTCCGTGTGTGTGAGTGTCTCTCTCTCTCTCTCTCTCTCTCTCTCTCTATCTCTATCTCTCACTCTCTCTCCGCGAACGATGTGAAACCCAGAGAGCAAGTATTTCTGGCAGAGCGTCACTGTCACGAGATGACACGTTTCTCTAGAACTAAATTCGACGTCGTCGGAAGCATGTTTCACGTCCGTCAACGGTTGCGTAAGTATAGTACATTTTCATCCGTACAAAAATCGATGATCGTAAAATACATCGAGGACAACGCGAAATTATTCATTTCTTGGTATTCCTGTACGATGAAGGAAATTGCTCTCTCCACTTGCCGAACAAATGTCATTTAAGATTTGCAGCGACAGATGTTCATCGAATTGTAAGCTGTTAATAATGTAACGATTTTTATGTTGAAACCGATGTACGTTGATTACAGTAATTGTTAAATATTATCGTGATCACAGTTAACCTTTGGTCAGTAACTGGGTGCTTTCAATTTGTTTTAACTTTTAATGTTTTTGTGGATCGATAGCGAAATTATTGTAGGTATTTATATTCTTCATGATGATTATTAATTTACATTGGAAGCGTTAAAGTATTCATTGAGACTATGAAGTGCATGATTGAATATTGTAGAGAATTTTGATTATCGACGCGAGGGTTAAATTATTTTTCCAAAGAAATGTAAAATAGTTACTTTTCGTGCTCCATGAACCCAGTGTTGGCGAGATACGTAATCATTATACTCTGTTCGAATCTTTATCGCGAGTCTGACTCGGAGTCACAGTGTAACGGCATAAGAGCGAAGTATCAAAGAATGGGAGCATCGTTTAAACCAAAACGATCAAGAACAAAAGAAGAAGGGACGAAGAAACAGCCGCAATTGTCCCCGAACGATTAAACACGACGGAACCGAGCCACAGCCGAGAGGTTCGGAACAATTTCGGTAATCATCGACATATTGTAGGCAAGACCGGCGGCGTTCGCGTCCGACTAGACGCGAACAGTTTTAGTGTTCCCGAGAACAGGACCGCAAAAGAGAACGGCAATGGACAATTAGGGGGAATTCCGCGTCGCTCGCAGTTTTACGCGTCCGCTCGATTGTTTTGGCGCCGGTGAATTTTCCGTGGCAGCCCGGGGGCTCACAGTTAAGCCGAATTCACGGCAGAAATTAGTGACCACAGAGGCGTCCGTTCGAGGAGTTGATTGTTCCTAGCATAGGCAGAACGGAAGACGGAAGAGAGAACAATTCGTGTTCGACGGCCAATGGACACAAACAAATCAATTTTCCATCTTGGTTTTTCAAACTTTCAATTGGAGTTTCCTCCAGCATTTATGGTTGGCATTTTGCTGGGCCTTCGTTGCGATATAAGTTGGCCAACCCTTAGAAATGTTGACTATTCGTTGGCAGGTTGTCATAAATTTTCGTCGCAGCCCCTATCTTGAGGATTTGTAGACAAAACTACCAACCAACTCCCAACTGTTGGCCACCGTTCGCCGATCATAAATGCTACTAGGGTGTTCCTAGATATTCATTACGAAAGTAAGTAACGATATTAAAAACAAAAAACAAGTATTAACTATGCTATACTTCACCTGCAAGGGAAAAGTTTCTATTAAAATTCATTAGCCAATCGCGCTAGTGTTTTCGTTTTATAAAAGTGAAAATATTTCATTATGTCCACATTTTGATGTTAGTTTGTTTGTTTTTTTCCACTTTTTTGAGATCAAATGAATAACGTAAATGAAAACGTCACCGGTGATTTTTATTAAGGTTTTGAAAAATACTCCTGAACGCTCCTTCGTGATAACACAGTTATGCAAGGTTTAGCTGCTCCTAAATGTCTGTGAATTTTTAAACATATTTTTCTGTCGAACAACCGAAAAAGAAAACTTGGAAAATTCTTTTAAATCTTTGTTTCATTAGCTTTACAAAAGAATGTTACCTATAATTACCAAGTAATGGAATTTTGTGCGTCGCGATGCGGATCTGCATGCGCGCGTTCGCGTGCAAGAAAGACGATGGAAGTTCATTTGTCAGCCGTCCGACGTCGATACGGAGCCGAGTTTCTGAAGCGACATCATTTATTTCCGATTTTTGAAAAAGCCCGAAAAAGACGAGCCGGATCTTGCATTAGGAGCAAGCCCCTGCCATCCATCTCTATTTTTATAATCCGCGAAGAACTTCCTCTAGTCCTTTGTGCAACCCGTCAGCAAAACTTGAGAAAAACTCGACGAAACTCTCGACGTAACTTTGCATACCGCGAAATTGCTGGCCATCGATTCCACGGCGGAAATATCACTCGGGGCACTCAGAACCGGTGTTCTTTTTATATAGGAAGTCCATTGTGACGCGGATTTATGTCCACGCTCGATCTTCAACAGCCCCGACGATGTCGGAGTCGGTGCCGGAAAACTGCACGCGTTTTTCCGTACCCCGATACAAAATCAAACGAGATCGGAGAATCGTCCCCATTTGTTTCGCTTTGTGCGAGGTTCGAAATTCGCGAACAATTTCTACCTTCGTGGACCCTTTCTACTCGTTCTCTGGTCCGTTGTCCCGCGGCCCTCGAAAGCCCTTCGACCTCGCGGGTTACTCAACTTCGTTAGCTCGGCTAAACATTAATGACCCGCGAGGCCACGTTCAACCCCACAGTACTCTTGCCGTCCCACCGGCTGTCGGGTTTCCCTCTTCCGAGACCCTCGAAGCGTGCCGACCCGCCCCCGCGTTGACCATGTCGGTCAATGATCGCTGACGATGATCGAGGAGCGCGGGCTTCGATCGCCTTCAGACTTCATTCAAGGGCTCGGGAGGGACCCCGCCGCGATTTATATAAAACTTTCCGCAAGTCTTCATTAGACAGAAGAATTTAGTCGTATTTTGTTCCAACCCGTTTTTTACGTTAACGGAGGGAAAATGCTGGTAATAAAACTACTCAATAGTTTTGTGACGAACATTGATAAATTCGACGTGACACTGTAATACTTGTTGAGTGCATGCCGGTTATCGGGGCACTGAGATAAACAGTAAACATTAGGCAAGAACATATATTGTAGCGTCGCTCAGTGTCAAAAATGATAGTTGACCGCTGAGTCCGCTGCCTCAAAGGAGAGGATACCAAACACCAGTCAATGTTTTAACGAATAACAACTTTATTGAGGCGAAGGGGGAGACCGTGATGACAACTGTCAAAATGCACTACCCTTCGTGTAAATATGTACAAGTTCCTACTTCAATGTCTGTAATGGTCTCTAGTGATCTCTGATGGTCTCTAGTATATATAGTGCCGCTCACTGATGGGGCGTAGACATTATGCACCAATGAGCGTACACCAAAAATGTTTAACATTTTGACAACACGCCCACCAGGTACTGGTGGGGTGAAAATGGTTTACAGATGTTCGTTAGGTCGGTACGTCTTAGGTACCGGCCGAGGGTGTCCGCTTATTAACCAGTACCACGGTGAGTCACATCAAGAGGTTTATGGTACGTCAAATGCTATTGAGCAAAAAGGTCGGAGTCTTAGAGATGCACGTGTCTACAAGGGTAATCCCTAATAAAACGGCATCCTAAGTCCGGTGAAAAAGACAATTAAGGCATCTGGCATTTCAGATGCACGTTCTCCTCAAAAATAGCCAAATTTCAGTCGTCCGTACCGTAAACCTTTTTATTGCTTTATGAAAGCCCAAAAAACGTTCCTCGCGTCTTAACATATATAGAACTATAAGATCATAGATCGAAGTATACCAATCAATATTAGGCGGTAAATTTGAAATTACTTTGAAACGCAATAACACATTGCATACCTCTTGTAACTGCTTATACAGTGGCCGAAATTTCTATAAAGTCATGTTCATATTCATAGATATTTGAAAAATATCACCATTTTTGTTGATTTATCGTACCTGGTCTTGTGCCTTGTTAACACTCGAATAGAGGGACTACGCACTCTAGACCGCTATGTTCACTATTTACGTTTGTTTTGATTTTTCCTGCATGATGCAGAACACAAGTGCGAAGTTTCTATAAAGTCATTTAATGTTTCTCTGGATTCTGAGCAGAAAACTACGGAAAATTTGAAATATTCTAAAAGTATTAGTTTTAGAAGTCATAGAAATCCTGTTTCTTATCATTTGATTCACGTGTATTAGAATACCGAGAGGAAGAGTGCTAGCAATTGAAGAAAAAGCATCGATCGATGCTTATAAGAATTTGGGCTGCTTTAATCGTGCAATTGCTAAGAAAATTAATCGTTCGTATACTGTGATTAATAATTATATCAATTTACGCGAAAATTACGGAAAAAATCATTTTAAAGGTGGTAATAAAAAATTGTCGAAGAGACAACATTTACTATTAATAAGGTCTGCGGCTAAGGAAAGGAAAAATGCAGCACAATTTCGAGCCGAATTGGAGCTTCCAGTAACGACAAGACGCGTGCAACAACTTTTAAATTCTTCTGGGCAATTTGTGTGGACAAAAATGTAACGTAAACCAGGCCTAAAAGAAGTACATAAACAGGTCCGTCTTGATTTTGCACGGGCACATATGTCCTGGACGAAAGAGTGGGAGTCTGTCATTTTTTCAGATCAGAAAAATTTTAATTTGGATGGGCCTGATGGCTGTAAATATTATTGGCATGATCTGAGAAATGAGAAAGTGTGACAATGAGTCGTAACTTTGGCGGTGGTTCCCTAGTGATATGGGCTGCGTTCAAAACAGACAAAAAAACTCCAATGTGTTACATAAATCACAAAATGAATTCGGAAAATTATACAGATTTGTTAGACACGGTTTTAATAGCCTTTACAGAAAATATTGAAGATGACAATTTTATTTATCAGCATGATAATGCTGCGGTACACGCGACGAAGCACATAAAGCAGTGGCTTCTTGAAAGAAACACCAATGTTTTGCTTTGGCATGCTTGTTCCCCTGATATAAACCCTATTGAAAATGTTTGGAGTACCATTACGCGACAAGTTTATAAAAACTGCAAACAATACAACTCCATTAGCGAACTAAGGGATGCGGTGAATGAAGCGTGGGTGTCTGTTAAAACAGAGACCCTACAAAAGTTAGTTTCGTCGATGTTCAATCGTATTTTTAATATAATTCAAAAACATGGAGGATACACTAGATATTAAAATAGAAATAATAAAAAAGCAATCGTTAATTTCAACTTTATCCGTGTAAAACGAAAGTGACATTATAGAAATTTCGCAGTTTGTTCTGCGTAAAATTATATTTTTGTTTTCTTTTATCGATAAATGTTATGCTTGTGTTTTGAAATCGATGTGTATGCTTTCTTTATGTAATCCCGAAATCCTACCAAATACAAATTTTTCATTGGTATGGTATAATAATAAGAATTCATTACAAGACACAGTGACTTCATAGAAATTTCGGCGAGTGTATATCATATCTATGAATTTATGGTAATTCTTTGATATTCATCTGTCCATGAAATGACTGCAAACTACTCAAGTTGTATGTGAAAACAATTGATGTTAAATCGTTGAAGCAAAGAAAAGTTTCATTTGGAAATTACCGTAGTGGTTCCTTATGTGGAAAACATCTCCAACGACAGAAAAAGAATATTTCGAAAAGTAGAAATACACACTATTTTTAAAATCCCACATTATATATATAGGATGTAGTCAAGTTTACATTGGGAAAACGTCCAAACATTTGGAAACGCGAATTGAAGAGCATAAACATAACATTTTCTTACCTCCATCTCAACATACTGCCTTGACGACACATTCAATAGAATTTGACCATAGATTTGATTTTGAGAATGCAAAAGTGGTTGATAAAATAGCGAATTTACATCAAAGGATCTTATTGGAAACACTTCGTACGATTAAACACCGTGGCGTAAATCTTAGATATGAAACACCTAAGATACATAAATATTACGCAGCATTACCGAATAAGTAATGTTTTATGATGAAATTTCCAAATGAAACTTTTCTTTGCTTCAACGATTTAATATCAATTGTTCTCGCATACAACTTGAGGTGTTTGTAGTTATTTCATGGACAGATGAATGTCAAAGAATTACCATAAATTCATAGGTATGGTATATAAGCAGTTACAAGAGGTATGAAAAGTGTTATTGCGTTTCAAAGTAATTTCAAATTTACCGCCTAATATTGATTGGTATACTTCGATCTATGATCTTATAGTTCTATATATGTTCTTGCCTAATGTATACTGTTTATCTCAGTGTCTCGATACCGACATGCACTCGACAAGTATTACAGTGTCACGTCGAATTTATTAATGTTCATCGCAAAGCTAGCGAGTAGTTTTATTACAAGCATTTTCCCTTTCTCTGTTATGTATTCTTAAATTACAAAATATTCTTAATTTGTTAAGAGAAATATTTTCACAGACGCAATTCTAGTAACCCTTGAAGATGATCTGAATATAAATCGAAACGTCGGAATTACTTTAGTAATTTGCAAAATGGCTTTGTAAATTAAGTAACAAATGATCGAACCCTTGCGCCGAAAGCATTAACAATTTTATTAACAACATACGATCGATAGAAACCTATAATTATTACGGGAGGAATCAACCCTTCTTCCTTAGTACTTAGAAATCACAATCGATAAAAGCTATAAAAAAATTGTCGATGTAGAACTTATATCGTATTATTGGGTACATAAATTTGTGGAAAAATTTTTTTCAAGAAACCATTTTTTTCCAAAACAAATGATTAAAATGATATTTTCGAAAAAATTTTCAATCATCTTTTGATCGTTTTTGTCATTTGCGATTTATAAGCTTGATGGGCCGGTCTAAATTGTATTTTCTCTTCTTGTGCGAAGGGAAGTATCCCTAGATAAGTTTAATTAAATATTTATATTGGATCAATAATATCGAAAAGAAAATTGATGCGTAAGGGTTTGAAGGAACTATGAACGATTACCATGAACTAGTCAAGATGGTTAAATTCGTTTATCGTGTTCAATGTTCGTCAGTTTTTGAGAAGCATTTCTGTATCTACAAAAATTGAATGGTAGCTTCAATCCCTGTAGCGATTTTATTTCTGTTCAAAGGTTTGAAGAACAGCAGAAAATATTAAATACGTATTTTTCAAATTGTTGTTACTAAAGCATGTACAGCGAATCCACCCTTCACTGTTCTATCGTGTTATTCTATCACTGTTTTACTGTCGAAAATGTTTACAGATAGACAAACGTTTGTTAAACCAAAATAGAATGTTAGAAGAAAATAATTGAGTCGCTTGAAAATATTCAAAAATATTTGTTTGTCGTCCTTGATGACTGACAATGAGATGTAAATGATACCACTTGCCTCATATATTATATGGACTACAAATATTTTGCATTTATACCTTTTTAAATTTCTTTTTAGACCTAGCTACAGGAGGGTGTTTAAAAAACTTTATTAAGACTGTGGTCTTCTTTAGATTAGGACTGGGTAAAGAAATTCCTTCCTGTTTCCATTTTACATAAATTAACTCTTAATTAAAGTGCGGATTTTTATGCGGAATAAAAATGCCCTGCATCTGCTGCAAGGAGTAGGAGACACTTAGAACTTTCTTTCTTTAATAATTTTAGTAGACGATCTTATTATAGAAGTTTCGTTCTTTCTGTAGCAATTTTAATCTCTCCACTGTCTTGAATTACTCGCAACATCTCACATTTGCAGAATCTACAAGTTCGACGCTATACCCAAGTAGCATTTATGGTTGGCCAACAGTGGTTGGGGGTTGGTTGGGATATAGTTGGTGGTCTTGTCTACAAATCCCCAACATAGAGCCTACGACGAAAATTTATGACAATTTCCCAACGAATATCCAACGTTGGGCCTACAATTATTATAGTTGATCAATTAACAAGAAATTTACGTATGATACTACTACATTGACCCAACCAATGTTTACCAACATTTAAATATCGTACTTCTAAGAGACGTTAGAAACGTTGCTACAACTAAAACCTTGTTAATTATTATATTCCAAATAGATAATCACAATTTGCTACTGTCGCGCAATGGTTGGCCCACTACAGTTTTATTGTGTGCAGCTTTGGAATTTATTTATTTCGGGTTGTGCTCGTGTAGTATGTATAATAAAACGAAGATGATAGCATCTTCGTGCAAGATACCTCTGTAAGTTCGGCGGTAGGACATTAGCTTACTCGTAGGCGGTCCGGGTTCAAGTCTGACGTGCGTAAAATTAAGTTTTCTCTTTTTTTCCTAATTTTTATCGTGGAAATACTAATATAAATATTGTTCATATTTATACTATTTATGATATACCGAAAACTAACTGCAGAAGAAAAGATCAAAATAATGTTGGCGGGTCCAGTTGGCCGTCCATTTGCCACGATCGTTAGCCCACCTCCATAGAAGGGCGACATTTCTAACGGTTTGCCAATCAATATTGCAACGAAGGCCCAACAAAGTGTCAACCATAAATGCTACTAGGGGAGTTACGATCGAGGCTCACATTCAAACAGCAAAGATAATTACGTTAGCAGTTCAACTATCACATTTTACAGCTGCCTTGGCTGTTTAAACGCGAGTGGCGTCTCCATTTCAGCTGTCGCAAGACGATGGGTTCTCGGATACAAATAAATCGTCATTACAATTACAGAGGAACAAGAATATTCTGCCAAGCCGTAAAATAAACTCCGGGGGTCGGGCGATTCCGCGCAATCCGCGGGAATTTATCTCGTTCCTTTTCCCGTGTTCGCGTTCGTGTCCATGCGCCGACCATAATTCTCTCGCGTGGCGTCCACCCACCTTTTCCGCCTTGTGTCCTCGAGTTATCCGGCCGTTTCTGGTTGCTCGTACCACGGTCCCATGGGCCCATCTCCACAGCCCATCTCCAGAGTGCCGTTCCTCTTTCCTATTCGCTGACCACCGCACCGTCGCGTCGCGTCGCGTCGCCAACCTCGACGTCGACGCCGCGTCGTCTGGTCCGTCGTTCGACGTAACGCTCGACGTGACAGCGTCAAGTGCCCGCAGCGTTTCATATTTATAAAAGAGTTAATATTTATCCTACCCGGCCTCCGACCGGATGGCTTTTTAGCCTGCCACTTGCCATTCCACTGTTCTACCCCGGCTACTATGTTATCCTGACCTCGTGTCAATTTTAACCATTTTTGCTTTGGAACTTGATTTTAGTTTCGGAAGAACAGGAGATGACTGTTGAAGCGTGTCACTTAGAAAATTTCATACCGAACCTTTTCGAAAAAATTATTTACTGGCAGCCTCAACTTTTGTATTGTTGTAGATGTGTCAATGATAGTAAACACGTCCTTTCTATCTGTATTGTTTTTTGTAAATCTTCTATCTTCTGTGAGAAAATCTTCATTTTTGTAAATCTTCTATCTCCTGGTCAAACATCCTTAACGCAGCCGGTCATATCTTCAGCCACAATACGACGCATCTCGCCAAATCATTCTATTTTGACGATGACGAACCATGGACTCTAAACCATGACTAAGTTTTCGGTCGCTGGATTCAAACACAAAACGTTGCATCTGGAATCATCCCTACCAAACCTTAAAGCCTACACCCCATAGATTAGGCAACGATATAAATACCGTTTCCCAGCCAAAATAAAGGAGTCTACATTTTCACCTCAAACAAGTACGTCGTTATTCTGTTCAACCTTCGACCCAAGTTCGTGTACGCGTAGTTTAAGTCGCGGCTATTACAATATTTTATACAAAGTCCCGTGACACTGTCAGTGGCTCGACTTTTGAATCCATTTAACTCAGAGTCGCAAAGGTTTCACAGAAATTCGAAGTTTCTAATGGCCTGTCCAACTCCTTATCGAATCGTATTAGACCTAATCATAACATCATGACATTAATTTTAAAAAGTTACTTCAAAAACCATGAAATCCAGAAAACACCAATCAAACTGTACGAACGAAGCCCGCCGAATGTTAAAACTTTTAGAGAACGATGAACAAGCGCGACGAAGTTTGGTGACTAATTCCTTGACAGAGTGCAGTTCTCTATCGCAGAAGCCTGTCAGACTGACTTTATTTCCCGGCAGTATATTCCGCGCGTTTGTCTCGAGCTAATTAAATGTCGCGTTCCGTTGCACGGTTGTTATTCGTTTCCCCGGTATCGATAGCTCTGCAGACAAAAAGATACATGCACCGTTACAATTGTTAATCGTCGATCCTCGATATACTATTTCTGGATTTCCTTCGGTTCAAACGATAGATTGTTTCTTTCGGCTCGCTGGCAACGAAAACTCCATTTCCACTGTATTGTAACCTATCCGGCCAGTCATCCAGGAACGATTTAAATTATCCGTCGTGGATATAGTACCACATCTATACGTACATATACGATACATGCATACGTACATACGTGTGCATCCGCGTTCTCGGTCCCATTCGGATTCATTATAATTTTCTCCAGTGTTTCTAGCACTCCGCCGACAAAAGGGTCCCGACTGTTATGACAACTGGCCGTGTATCATGCGCACACTTCGGCAATTACGTTATCCTACCGATTGGTTTCCAATAACGCATTTATACACTCGGGCGCACCCTCTGTGGGTTATCAAACGTATCAGTTTTCAAGTGCACGCCGCGCATCCCGGCGTAACGTTTCACCGATTCCATATTATTCAACGGGATATCCGCTTTCTTCCTTCGATCGAAACGATTCGCCGCACCGGTCAGCGAATATTCCCAACTCCTCTCTATTCCTCTCCTTCTCTCTCTCTCTCTCTCTCTCTCTCTCTCTCTCTCTCTCTCTCTCTCTCTCCCTTTGCAAATGTGTATGCTACGGTAACATAGCCGCGGGCAAGATCGCGGCTAATCGCGCGAATTTCATTCGAAATATCTTTACCTTTCATTGACGCGCGACGGTTCGCCAAACTCGCTTTATCAATCCCGATAAACGCGTTATGATTCTTCCGGCTGATCCCCGATGCAAAAATGTTGTAAAATTGACTCCACTTTGTGCAGGTTTCTGCATATTTCATGTCCGTTCATTGGAACACTGTGTACTGGTTTATTTTTATCGATGCCGTATAAAAATCTTCTATTACGAGAAATATTATTCATTTTTAGAGAGGATTTTAGAAATCATTCTGTTAATATGTTTAATTTTCATTTGTATATACAGGGTGTTCACGCTATTACTAGCCAGCGTTTTTCTTGTAAATAGTAAATATTAGAAAAGAGTGAAAGAGGAAAAAGTAGTACTGTTTTTTATACGCAACACAAGGGCGTATGTGATTTTTTTGTGTTTACAAGAAAAACGTTGACTAGTAATAGCGTGAACACCCTGTACATGGTGTTTGATTGTTCGACTACTTTTTGAACTTTTCATTTATTCCGAGTAGGAAATCAATTGCTATGTTTTACAACGTCGAAAATCTTTCATACGAATTAATTATTATCAGTTGTTGGTTTTGTGGGAAGCAGGGTCAAGGATTTTAAATGAAAACGCGTTATTTGAAAATTCACTCGTGCAAGTGTTCTCTTAGCCTCTTCAAGATCGACTGACTGACTGTAACGGGAAGAAGGAAACCCAGGTCAATCGGGACCAAAAGGCCCTCAGCTTTATCTGAGATCGAACACATGGCCTTTAGGTATTGCGTTACCGATATCTTTTAGGTCCAAGAATCCTGGCTCAGGAAATAAACATCTAACCTTCGGTATCTACATTTAAGTACAACAGGAA
>CM052202.1:14706704-14720241 GCA_028455805.1 Lasioglossum figueresi
CTCTCTCTCTCTCTCTCTCTCTCTCTCTCTCTCTCTCTTTCTCTGCCTTTCTTTCTCTCTCTATTATAAAATTTATGAAACTCAATTTTTCATACTACTGTAAAGTGGAGTGAAGTTATTATTGTCTGTACTATTATTCTTCTTATAATGTGAGCTACGAAGGATTAACTCTGAGAACTTTATCCATTCATAATTGTAAATATCGACTCTTCATTTTTTTCCAACATACTGTTTTTCCAACCGTAGTATAATGAAGAGGAATTATTACTTTCTTTGATGATATTGTTCTTTTTACACTGTGGGCTACAAACAATTCGTAAGACTTCATCAGTTTGTGATTAAAAACAGCTCTCTCTCTCTCTCTCTTGCCCCTATTTTTCAATTTCATCTTTCCTCAATAACCCTATCAATCCACTAATCATCATCGTTGTCCTCTTATTGTTTCTTCAATAAAGAACTGTTATTTTCTTAATTAATGTCGTTCTTCCCAGCTTACAAGGAACTATAAATTCTTGCGACCTATTATTTTATATACAAAAATAAAATTTATGATCGTATTTTAAAATCTACGAAACACAATTTTTCAATTTTATTCAAATGGTGTATTTGTAGATGATAAATGATCGAGGTAAAATTAACCCGAAATGGTTCAGTGTGACTTTTAGCCACCTGATTCGCAGTGAGTATAGTATTTGACTGCGAATATTGTCTACTTTGAAACAATAAAGAATTTTTTGACAGCAGAAAATACCTTTGAAATGGTCGGTGTCGCTTTCTCTCGCGATTGTAACGCGGCTAATTGGACGATCGAGTTCTTCGGTGTGTTTGCGGGTTTAATTAATTTGTGAGTGCTCAGACTCCGAGCAGTTAAGTGTTCGTAGGTTCGAGAGGGAACCACGAGACCGTTCCCAAACCGGAAAAGAAAGTTTCGCCGCCTCCTTGCCTTTAAGGGTAGTTTTTCTCTCGCGTGTACTCTTTAACGATACTTGTACGGAAGTTGCGGGGGCGGATGGCGAACGAAGGGTTAAAATCAGACTCTGTCTACGCCCGCGGGATCTCCAAAGTTTCGGGTAACACGAAAATGGGTAGTTAAGCTGGCAGATCAGCCCGCCTCGAAACCTCGACGCAACTCATCGCACTAATTAATATCAATTTCGGTAATCCGCGCGCTCTTCCGGGCTCTCGCTCATGAAAAATAAGCTTGCGGAGCTCCGGGAAACCGCTTTCTGGAAATAAACGATCGCAACCACCGCGTATATACAGAATCTTCTCCGAATTGTTCGCTGCGGTTCTCTCGATATTATAACTTCTTAACAATCTGAACTCTTTAACATTCTTCGAACTAAACTGACACAGAACAAACAGACCGTTATTGTAGATTTTATCCCACAATTATTCAAATTATGAAAATCCTTTTATGCGAAATACTTGAAAAAAAATTTTTTATTCGAACACTTATTATCATATGAAAATTGTGCAATATCCAAGTGATTTCAATTTTGTCGCGGTCTTATCACATGACTTATCGGCGACTGTTTAATGGATTTTAAATTTTACGATTTATGTCTGAGAACTTCTTAAACAATTATTGAAAAGGAAAGGTAATTTCTCTCGATATTATAACTTCTTAACAATCTGAACTCTTTAACATTCTTCGAACTAAACTGACACAGAACAAACAGACCGTTATTGTAGATTTTATCCCACAATTATTTCAATGATGAAAATCCTCTTATGCGAAATACTTGAATAAATTTTTTTTATTCGAACACTTATTTTTATATGAAAATTGTGCAATATCCAAGTGATTTCAATTTTGTCGCGTTCTCAACACATGACTTATCGGCGACTGTTTAATAGATTTTAAATTTTACGATTCACGTCTGAGAACTTCTTAAACAATTATTGAAAAGGAAAGGTAATTTATCTCGACATTATAACTTCTTAACAATCTGAACTCTTTAACAATCTTCGAACTAAATTGACACAGAACAAACAGACCGTTATTGTAAATTTTATCCCACAATTATTCAAATTATGAAAATCCACTTATGCGAAATACTTGAAAAAAATTTTTTTATTCGAACACTTATTATCATATGAAAAATGTGCAATATCCATGTGATTTCAATTTTGTCACCTTCTTATCACATGACTTATCGGCGACTGTTTAATGGATTTTAAATTTTACGATTTATATCTGAGAACTTCTTAAACAATTATGGAAAAAAAAGGAAAGATAATTTCTTTCGACATTATAACTTCTTAACAATCTGAACTCTTTAACATTCTTCGAACTAAACTGACACAGAACAAACAGACCGTTTTTGTTGGTTTTTATCCCACAATTATTTCAATGATGAAAATCCTCTTATGCGAAATACTTGAATAAATTTTTTTTATTCGAACACTTATTTTTATATGAAAATTGTGCAATATCCAAGTGATTTCAATTTTGTCACGTTCTCAACACATGACCTATCGGCGATTGTTTAATAGATTTTAAATTTTACGATTTACGTCTGAGAACATCTTAAACAATTATTGAAAAGGAAAGGTAATTTCGATCATGAACAAGCTCTCGAAAACGTAATTCAATGACGAAGAATTCGGAATGTCAATGTGCTAAGGGCGGTTTCAACCCTTAAACTAGACCTTCAACCAATAAAAAAATACGTATACACTCCTCATTTATTCCTCAAACATTTATGCATTCTATAAATGAGAAACTAAAATTTTTTGAATGAAAAACTAATTTTCAATCGATTCTTTTCTGCATTCTACTTGTCGCGTACTTCTTCCATACTTATTTGAGTATCAACTAAACATGTAATAAATGTATTATTGGTCTGTAAAGAGGATAAAGCTGATTCATGCGCTGTTTATTCTGTAATTACAGCCGCACGGTTTCCAAAAATGCACAACTCATTTTTGTTTTAGTAAATTTGTAGAACAGAAACAGCGTAAAAAATTCTTTCTTTGTAACTTTTTTCTGCGATGTTAAAATGTAATTACACTTTCGCAGAGGCTGGCCCCATACTGGATGAATAATCCGCAGAATTTCTTTCAGGATTGTTACCAAATAATTCGAAGACACATCCACCTCGGAACGTCAACATTCCAAGGGTAGTTTCAACCCTTAAGCACGACTTTTCACTAATAAAAATAATTGGTATGTACTCTTCGTTTTCTGCTGCACAACTTCCTGAAAGTCGATTTAAAATCTGCGAAGCACCTGGCTTTGTATAAAATGTTTTTTACCCCATGCATAAAAAATTAATTAAAACTCGCACTTCGAAGACATCGGGTAAACGATTACCTGATGGCCGACGAGCGGGCGCTGAAGACATAGCGATTATACCGAGGCCCACAAAATCCTGAGCACGGTAAGATTCGATTTCATTCTGGAGACGCGAGCTTTTTAATCCGGCGCACAGTGGGCCAAACGCCAATCTAGCTGATAAAAAGTCGTATTTTCAATCACATACCGTTACTTCCTTTCTTGTTTGTTTCCATTCTTAAATCCCTGTAGATCTTCAAATTATATTCTGTTTTGCTCTGAAGATTTTTTATATAGGGTAATATTTACGCAAAAGTCTATAGTCCCTGCGGCCTTTAAGAGTCCCCCAGAACGGTCAGTGCTTTTGCTACTGGTAAACGTTAATATCAAATGCGAATATTTTGCCTTTCTTGGGTTTTGTAGAAGAAAGTACGTACTTTCATTCTGTAATTACAGAATTTGCAAAAGTTAATGAATTTTCCAAATACCCGTGTTCGAAGGTAGTCAATTTTTTACTTCGTGCATTTCAGTTTTTCGAAAGAAAGTAACCAAATTCACGCGTGTTCGTCGAATCTCCTGTTTGATTTTGTAGCGTAGACTCTGTTCTTTGATTCTTGTAAAAATCAGCTGCCACTATTTGCAACTAATTGTTTAATGTAACTTTAAAGTTTGTGAACAGTTTGCGATCGCTCATAAAGAGGGTTTAACATTTTTCTGGTTCATAGTACTGACCGAGAGGAGTAAAAAATGCTTGATCGATGTAGGTCATAAAATTAATACTTCTGATGTAAAACGGAATTTTATGTTTTCTTGTGACAGCGCATAAACGAATAGGATAGCTATACGAGAATTAAAAGACTGTAACCTTGTATTACTTAATGAATTGTATGTTACACGAAGAATGTTTTGTGAAAGATTTTTTTTAATATTCTGAAAATTGACTGGATTAGACTAATTATTAGCTGATCCGAAACTTCCACCTACACATGTCCCGTCAACAAGTGATGACAATTCTGACCACAACAGTAGCGATGAATCTGACCATAACAGTAGCGATGATTCCGATCACATGAGTAATATTAATTCTGACGTGGGAACATAGAGATATAAAATATATATATGTATATAATGTATAGAAAATAAAACTTTGTTATAGTGTAGGTGTGTTTTCAGCGCACGGATGTGTGTAGATGTGTATGGAAGTGTAAATAAGTCTATCTAATCAAGTGTGTATGTTTGTAAATATATGAGGTTTTTATTTCAGTGTCGGTTTCAGTTCATTCCAGGACTAACAACGCTAGTAACTTTAATTTCCGCGGAAATGCTTCTTCTCTCTAAAATTACATTGATGTAAATGACTATAAAAAGTGAAAAAAAAATTTTCTGTGATCCAAATTACCATAAATTTAAAGAGTGAAGTCTCCCGGTTACAACGACTCCATACAAGTTGCAATAGGAAGCTGCGTCTGATCACTATGATTTTTAATCAGCTAGATTGGCGTTTGGGCCCACTGTGCGGCGGCGCGTTCCGCGACTATTTTTCTCCGCTTTCCTCGAACGAGCGGTGAAAATCTACTTTCCACTCGGCGCGGGGTAACGAGCCGGTCGCCTTTATGGCACGCATTAATTAAATTAACGGGATCATTAATTGTGGCCTGGCGGTCTTCTTCTGCCGTACGCGCTCGCGTATCCCCGGCAAATCCTGGGTTAAAACAGGAGGGATCGGGGTGCAGCTTGAAACGACGAAAGGGGGTGGGGATGGCGGCGGCTACGGCGGCGGCGGCTGTAACTTGAAAGGGGGTACAGGACTTCGCCGCTTTTACGAGTCAGGCTAAGAAAGAACCGGTGAAAAGCCGGGGCATTGTGTCGCATCGGGCGTGTTCGAGGGTTTATTTGTGAAACGACGCGAAGACAAGCCGCGGCAAAATAAAGGGACACGCGCGCGGCTATTGTGAACTCTTGGAATTTATGCACTCGCGGAGAAAGGGGTTCGCATACACCACTGCTCAAAGCTTTGGGATCGTTACGCGACGTCAAGTGAACATGCCTCGTTTTTTCTATCCTTCCTCGTATCTCCCTCTCTCTCTCTCGCACGCATTTCTTTTTTTCACCGGAAAAGGGCACAAGGGAAATTTTTCTCTTATCGGATCTCCCAACGCTTTCCGCGAAACTCTGCTGATTTTTGAGACGCCACTGTTTAAGCCAAAGATCTTTGCTTCCTTCCACAGCTTCTGGCAACAGGAACAATTTATCTTTATGCGTCCTTTGTATTCTTTGCCCTTTCCGGTAGGATTTGTAATAAGACGTGTTTGTTCTCTTTGCGAATATTTTATTGATGGTTTTGCGGCGGAAATGTTCCATTTCGAGGAAGAACAATTTTTTATTATATATATCATGGTTTTCAATAAGAGAGTTTATCTAGCTTTTCTTAATAAATTGGTGCTGAATATCTTGGATTTCTTCCTCTTTTCTATGAATTCCTGCAGGACATCTACCTTTCTTTTACACACTAGTGACGACTTTTCCAACGTTTCTTGTTCGATGAAGAACAATCTTTTCTATAATATCTAACAGGAACAAATGGTAATTATACAGAAAATGGCGCACCGCACTCATTTTAATAACTTTGAATTATGTCGTCGAGGTCATAATTCTGAACAACTTTTTCCTACATACGTCGCTGCCGCTCGGCTTTAGTTTCTGTATTTTCTCTATTTTTTTTTGTCTCTTCGTGTTTACAAACTGAAACGCGAGACATCTTAAGAGAGGCTTTCTACCATGATGCGACGGAAATAAACCCAAACCTAACCCAGACCTAACTCAATCCAAACGAAAGAGCACGATAAGTATTTTTATAAATATCTTGAAAACAAAGACCGAGCATAAATTACCTTCAATCCCCAAATCGAAACGGTTTAATCTTCTTTTCTCAATGAATAATCTTCTCTCCTTTTCCAAATTACTTCGAACTTCCCATCGAAACCGGAACAAAGCTTTAATTCCTTCGGTACTGTTCAGAAGAAATCAGAATCTCGAACAGGTTTATCTTGAATAAAAGACTATGAAAAATCGCGGAAACACGAACAATAGCACGAGTTCAACAGAAGGTTATCGTCCGGAGCTGATTGAAAATAGCAAGGCGAAAATGGTAAGACAATAGAGTCCTGCGCAGTCTTTTATTTCGTTACTGCGAGATCGCATCGCAGTAAGTAATGAAATATTTTCGAGCACTGCTGAACAGTGTACACTACCTCGCAGAAGAAAGGATAAGCTCGGTAATGAAACCTCGAGAGTCGGTGGAGAGGGTCGGTCTGGGTTTATCTTTTCTTTTCCTGTTTCTAAACGAGCTTTTCAGAAGATAGTTAGATACTGTTGGACTTCAGAGAAATTCATCCCGGGAGCGAGACCGGTAAGAGAACTATTTTGCACGTTGGATGCTCAGTAAGGTAAGTAGATGGATCGGTAAGTAGATGGAATTCCATCCATTTTGCAGTCAAATGGTCCTTCGTCGTATATTATTCCTGGGTAGCTTGGCTGTCCGGCGACACCATGAAACAATAACAGGATTTCTCCGAGTCCCGTCACGCGCGTGTTTTTAAATTCAGAAGAAATCCGTGAAGTTTACCGGGAGTACACTATCCCACTCCTCTTTCGAGAGAGAGAGAGAGAGAGAGAGAGAGAGAGAGAGAGAGAGAGAGAGAGAGAGAGAGAGCGTATCGACATCGGCTGCTTTCCGATTCGTAATAACATTGAAATTCAATCCGACGTTCCGCTCGATAAAAGTAAACCTACAGGGGCTCTCCCGGTGGCTCGATCATCGTACTTCAGTCTTGTTCCAATTTTCTCTTAATCTGCGATCCTAGATCCGAGCGAGAAACTTGCGCCGCGGACCAGATAACGCCGGCTAGATTCTGTCCCGAATCTTTTGCAATAATACGGCCCGTGCTCGATCCTCACGATACCGAAACCCTACTCCTCTCTCTCTCTCTCGTAAGTCTCCGTTTAAATGGATCGAGTGCAGCTGAAGCATTCGGATGAGTCCTGAATCGTCCCGAACAGATCAATTATTGTTGAGCTGCGCTTGACAACGAATTTATGGCGTATCGCAGTTACTCTAGAATTGTTATTAGACTGCGGGATATTACACTTGTTAAGGCACCTATTTATTATTACAGTGAACCACAGTAATACTCGGACACTTTTAAAAGAACGATAACTTTTTTGATATTAGGTCGTACGACTTGGATTCTTTTGAGAAGTAGGAACAACTACTATACGACGTGAGAATGTAATTTTGAAAAGATTGCAATTGGTTGGAATTACAAAGATAATAATAAAAGTTGTTGTTTACAACTTTCTTATGTGGGCCAATATTGAAAATTTGAAAAATACGTTTTGTAAATCTGTGTCAATTATATATGTTTTGAAAATTTAATCAAAATTGGTAAATGCGGAAAAAACTACAGGCATTGAAAGATTTATTTCCGTTATACATGTAGGCTGAAAATCATGAAAAACTGCCATTTTCATCGTCTTTAAATGTTTGTAGCTTATTGCAACGTTGACCGATTTTTATAAAATTTTCAATATATGTATAATAGACATAGATCTACAAAATTTGTATTTTTAAAATTTTTAATATAGGCCTCCCTCTCCATAAAAAAGTTGTAAACGACAACTTCTAGTATTTTCTCTGTAATTCCGACTAATTTCAATTTTTTCCAAATTTTTTTTTTACGCCTTCTAGTAAACTAATTGCTCTAACTTCTCAAGAAATATCCAAGTCGTATGATCTGATATTAAAAAAGTTATCGTCCTTTTAAAAGTTTCCAAGTATTAGTGTGGTTCACTGTATATCTCGATAAAGCATCAAAGTAATAAGAAATTAATTACTGAAATATAGACACCTACTGTTCCCACACAAATTGTAACAAACAATTTGCAATATAAACTTTTTTTTCTCCCGATTGCAGGGTTTTAAATGAACTTCCATTGTTATACCTCGACAAGGAAACAAAGCAGCTAACATCATAATTAATTTCTGCAAAATAAACACTCGTTGTTCCCATACAAAGTTTGTTTAAAACATTTTGCCACATTATAAATGTACCAGTAGTTCAAGGTGAAAGAGTTAAATTATTATATTATTCTTTTAGATTGCTCACTGTGGAAGTCTTTAAAGAGAACTTTTATATGCCGGTACAGAAACAAGGTAGCAAAAAATTAATAACTAGAAAATATACACCGTTTGTTACCGCGCGATTATTGTGTGAAACATTTTATTGCGCAACAAACAATTTACTAATAATTTACAATTCTTTCTCACCACTCCTGTTTCTCTCTCTTATTACTTCGATCGAGCCGGTCCTTCTCTTGTTAAATATTTTTGCAGAGGGGGCCCAGAATTTTCGGAAATCTCTGTCGCCGACACCTCAAGCTTAGGCTCCCGACACTCGGCTATCGGGTTACCGCACTCGGTCCATCTTCAGAAAAATGCCAGAAAAGGAAGTTTGCTCGTCCTCGTGTAAGAACAGCCAGTTTCTTTGATACAACCAGCAACGAAAGGAATCCGCGACAGCTCGAGTACGAAGCAAACATGTTTTCCGTTGCACATCCTGCAAGCAACTCCGAGAAAAAGCTTGATACCATTTCCGAGGCTCGACTTGGTCGGAACAAACGAGGAAAAAACAGACTCTCTCTTTCGTATTCCCGAACATTCCTGCGATTAATGCACCGTGGGTAATTAAAAATCACCCCGATTCAATTCAGACGACATTCGATCGGAATACGCTCCCCTGCGATTGTAATACTTCTTCGATCTTGCCTGGGGTCGAATTTATTAACCAAGGATCGCTCATATTGCAGAAACATTCAACTTGATTACCTACAACTAATTAACCCGCCGATTACGTGTCACTGTAGCCATTGAAATCACGAGGTTGGATAGCAGTCTCTTATTAATAGTCTTGATATTGCACCATCGGACTACCATTTGATTCGGTCTCTGCAGAACTTTCTAATGACGTGAAGTTGATTTCAAAAGATGCTTGTGAAAATCAAGTGTCGCAGTTTTTCGCCCAGAAATCACAGAAGTTCTACAGCGAGGGGAATATGGTTTTACTTCAAAAATGGCAAAAGGTGGTCGATCAAAACGGCACATACTTGATTTAATAAGCTTCATCTAAAATATGGAAAAAACTTGATTCGTTTCTGCATTAAAATACGAAGAAACTTTGTCTCCTACCCATTAATATAAAATAAAATAAAAATAATGCTTCTATTTTTCCTCGAAGATAGAGCAACAAAGAGAGAACTTTTTGACAAAAGTGCTTGTTGGATCCAGGCCAGCGTGGATGTTCCGTGAGCCTCGTCGTTAAGCATTTTTACTATGGCTGGTTACCGTTTCTTTGCCGGAAATCGTTGGAGCAGGCGGAACGAGTTCACGCGTATTCTTTCGCGAAAAAACTGCGAGGTTACGAGGGGCTCGGAGAGCTCATAGCTGGCACAACGCGTTTCCACGAAGAAATTACTTAGCTGTCGCATGCGGCAATCATCGTAGTCGCGGATCAGACGGGTTCCGGGAATCTACGTACACATACGTATTATATTTCCTGTCGTTGTTCCCGATCCCACACATGTTTTACCGTCCTATTATGGCGGCGCTATCGTCGCGTTAACACGGCTAAATATTACATTAACGTCGCGCGACGGCACGATAAATGAAACGAGACACTAATTGCCGATCATGATTTACGCCAGGACCGTTTCAGAAATACCGGGCCGAGTCGATAATTACCCGGGACACGAAGCTGTTACTTTTTACTCGGCCATCCGAGGCTGTATATCCCGGTGCAGCGTTCGCTTCAAATAATTTTAATTTCGTCAATTTTACAGCAGATACTTGGGGCTGTATCCTCATTTTTTCAAATTTTCCAAAATTTTCTGCTACGAAAACATTGCATTTCTTTAAAATAATTGCAAAATAAATGGTGAAAAAACATTTTTTTCAAATGACAACAGTTTTAGTAAATATGTACTCTTACGATTTCACTATTAGCTCATAAAAACCCATTCTCATCGGTTTGCTAGTTCTAGTATCATAACTTAACCTTCATTCTGTGTACTGCGATTCTAACGTTAAACGTGTACAGGGGTGTATTTGCACCCCATACATATTTAGTGTAAAATATTAAGAAAAAATTTGTCTACATAAGTATTGTTGAAATTTTATTGATTTTTAAAAGATACAATATTGTGTAATTGGACACCATACATATTTAGTGTAAAATATTTTTAAAAAATTTGTTTACATAAGTATTTTTGAAATTTTATTGATTTTTAAAAGATAAAATACTTTAAAAATATAATGTAAAATAGAAAATTAAGTAGTATTGTGGAAACAGAATAATAAATTTAAGATTTATCGTCAGAATCGTAATCGTCTTCTTCATAGATTTCAGCGTTCATGCATTTATCGTAAATATTCTTATTATAGTTTTCACACGCTGGTTTTTAACAAATATAGCAGCTCAAGCTAGTCTTGTAGGCAACTGATCGAAGGCGCGACTCAACGAGGAAGCTCAGACACGTTGCAACCAATTTGTTGTATTGCGTATTTCACGCCAGTTTTTAACGCTTTAGGATTTGATTGCCGCCTTTTCACAAGATTATCAGCAGGCTGACACGATAAATTCTTTAGAAAATTTGTCTGTTATGAAGATTATTTTTCAATACATAACTGGGGGCTTGATAGTTTATGAAACTTTAATTTATATATTCAATATAAATAAACATAAAATAAATATATTGGGGAAATAACAGACAAAATAGCAGAAGAGACACAATACGGTATCGACTTTGGATAGATAGAAATGTAACAGCAGCGATGCTCGCAATTCGTCGAAAATATAGTATCGAACAATACAATACTAATACTGGGCGTAAACAACGCTAACCAATGATCAAAAACAGGAAAATTTTGGGCAGACACCTCATCAGCAAGACAACCACTTATTTTCCACGAGTAGGGTGAAGGTGGTTCCTAAAGAGAGCACAGCAAGTCCTAGGGCCGTCAAGAGCATAGGAACAGGTGTGGCGGAGGGCCGGAGATGGTTCACATTGTTGAATGTGAGAAACGGGCCACGTGTGAACCAGCTCCGGCACCTTAAAGTGCCAAAAAGGGACCGAATTGGCCTCTGAACAGGGGTTGTTTTAGTGGGTATGGGCAGGGATTTAGTCCCGTTCCGCCATCTAGCACCTTTGACGGAGCGGAGTCCCACACTCTCCCCCTCAACCGCCTATATGAAGCTGGAGAGGGGGGAGGGGGAATTATGCGTAAATACATTTTACCCCTGTTCTTAAAAAAAAGGCCCGTAGGGGGTTGCACATTTGTCAAATCTCTAAAATTTGTGTCGTTTTTGGGATGTTTATGACACGTCACTTGCCATTGAGATGATAGAAGCCAGAACCCTACAAGAGCACGTATTTTCACGATAACAAAACAGTACCGTATATATTTACAAAAACTGTTTTTTGTACGGAGAATATCGGGGTGCGAGTGCACCCCAGTGCACAGTTAACCGCAAGTTCCTTTTAAAGCCGTACTATTGCATTAAAATTCACCAATTTTAATGAAATTTGTTCGAATCTTACGTGAAACAAAATCTTTGGAGAGCGTTTGCACCCCATACAGAGTGAAGGTTAATGGAAGAAGTATGACACTATTTTTCACACGCCTGCATAATCAACCATTTTTAAGATATTGGAAAATCCTTTGAAATTCGTTCATAGGTCACTAAAGACGACAACATATTCAAATTTGAACAAAAAGTGTCTGATTTCGCGTGAAATGATACTAGTGGTAGTGGAGCAAGTTTGACCGAGTAACGTCGAAAAAGCCGAACCCTCTTAAAGAAAATCTCCTTCGACGCACTAAAAAGTAAAACAAATCCAAGGGAAACCGGACGGATGGCAACCCCAGACCAGATGAAACACGAAAAGTATTACATTTTTAGCAGCAGGAATGTCTATTTTATTTTATTTTTCTGGAAATGATGTCTAAATATTTTATTTTGCACGAAGATCAGCAGTCTGGATATGAGAATGAGGTGTGATTTTTTGAGGATTTGTTCGTTTGCTTTAATTTATTTATATTGCTTTAATAAATTTAAAGTAACATTAATTAATGTGATTTTCATTGAAAAATATAGCTCTCTGGGTGGTGACCATTCACTTTGAAAATATAAAACCAGCTTACGAGACCGTATGTATCTTTTTTACAAGCTATTATTCATGTTGAAGAGGTAAACACGGCTCGAAACGTCGTATAAAATCCGTAAACAGGCTGCAACGGGATTAATCGTAAGCAGCCAACGTACACAATAAACTTTTTGTGTTTATCGTCAGCTGAATTGTAAGCATGCACACGTATGAAGAATTTCGGTCAGTTAAATGATGTGAATCGTTTGTTAAAACATTTTTTTAACTGACACCAAGGTGGGACTGTATGTTCAGCGTGGGCTTTCGAGGGGTGGTTTCATGGTTAAACTTTGATCTATTTACGATAAATAAATTATGTGTCTCGTGTTGTACCCTGTTCTACACACCTAGAAAGTTTTTATTGAAATTGATCGTGATCCGTAGGTGTTACAGTGCAAATATTGATACTTAATTGTACGGTGTTGATTTTTATCATTGTATTAAGGAAAAGACAAGTTTGTTTCAGTTTCTATGATTCAGAAATCATTATAATTACTGGGAAATAAAATATAATTTTTTTGCTAAAAATCTATTTTAGAATGATCCTGCATATTCTATAACTTATCGAAACAGCCGTTTTCAGTATCATATGCAAATTATGGACATCGACAAGTTTGAATTGCTCGCATGTACCCCAAAGCTTACTTAACAGAGAAACACTGCAAACACCGTGGAACTAACTCAATACCTTCGACACGAATCATTCAATAGGTTTATAGCCGTAGCCGCCCGTAACCGAATGCGACTCTACTCCTACTCTTCCTAATTTTCTATAAGAGGTTACATTCGTTTGCTGCGTTATAGGCCATTTTCAGTTTTGGCGCGTCTTTACGGACGGATCGGGAGTTGTCGGGAGTGGCCGGCTGGCGTCGCCGATTTTCTTTTATGTGTGCGATGCGTAGTTCTTTTTTTTTTCTTCTACTTCTACGTCGTCACTCATGGGTGCGATGATATTCCCAAATTGATTGTAAAGATTAACCACACATTGTTATGTTGTAC
>CM052202.1:14720341-14750709 GCA_028455805.1 Lasioglossum figueresi
TCCCACGAAAAACAAATGTTCCCCCCCAAAAAACAATTACCGTCAACGTCGAGAACAGGAGCATTCGTAATCGTACTACCGTATCGAAACGAATGTTCATCTCTTTCATTCTCTTGTCGCTAATCGTAGCCGAACAACCTCGATTCGAGAGGATTTGGGAAACGTCGCGCCTTCCCACGCGTTTGAGGCAGAGTCTGTCTGTGCAGCGTTACTGACGAGTCCTTCTGGCAGATTCGGGACGAAACGCGACTTCTTAAGATCTCGAATAAATTGCCCAATATTAATTTGGCGGTTAATCTATCAGCGAAATCGGCGTAACGATCCCGAAGGCCGTCGATCGTGAAAGATCGGATCGTTCGTTTTCACGCCCCGTATTCGCGATGGAAAAGTCACCTGCATTTTTGCAGCCACCCTTTTTTAAACATCTACAATGATAGTCCCTTTCATTGCGAATTCAGTGACTATAATTAATCAATATCATTCAAGGTCATGGGCAGAAAAAATCTGATGAATTCCTGATGTAGCGATATGTGAAACGGATGAAATTTATGTCGGACCAGAACTCGTATTACGCTACTTTGACTCATGCTTGCCTCTCGGGCAATTTCTTTCGTACTCGCATGTGGATTGACAGCTATAGCTGCTAAAATATTAATTTCATTGTCTTCGGTAGTCATGGGAATGTTGAACTCTGACAAGTACATCCGAGGTGATATACGCACATGCTGTGATGATACGTTCATGCATATCTTCAACTGTTGTTGGAGCATTTTTGTACACAGTCTCATTTAGCAGACCCCACAAAAAGAAATCCAGTGGATTTAAATCAGACGAACGTGCTGACCATGAGACAGTTCCACCTCTTCGAATCCATCGGTTTGGAAACCTAGAATCCAACATTTCTCTTGCTACTCGTGCATAATGAGCAGCACAGCCGTCATGTTGGTACCACATATCATAGCGGATTTGCAAGGGACGTCTTGCAACAAAATTGGCGGATCTTCTTGCAAAAATTGAGCATATTTTTGTCCTGTCATCGTTCCGGTAATGAAATATGGTCCAATTACTTTCTCATTCAAAATATCACACCATACGTTTACGCTCCATTGTCTTTGGTGGTCAATTTCTCGATACCAATATGAATTATCTACAGACCAATAATGAGCATTCCGTACATTAATTGAAGCATGATTAGTGAATGTTGATTCGTCCGTAAACAAAACTGTTCCGTCGTAAAACCCTCTGCCAAGGAGTCTGACTTGGAGCCATTCAGCCGAGCCTTATAGGCTAAACAATAAAGAAACGTGTTCTCCGGAGTTTGATCCTACACTCATTCGTCGTTCACCTAGTCCTAATACGTATCCCAATTTCGGGATCGATTCGACACCACAAAAACATTAGAAAAAAATGAACGATTTTGATGCAGTCCCCATTGCCATAACTTAACTCGATTTTAAAAATCGCTTCCGTGTAATTCCTGATGTAGCGATATGTGAAACGGACGAAATTTATGTCGGGTCAGAACTCGTATTACGCTACTGTAATCTCATTCTTGCTTCTCGGGCAATTTCTCTCGTACTCGCATGTGGATTGACAGCTATAGCTGCTAAAATATTAATTTCATTGTCTCCAGTAGTCATGGGATTCTTTCGTTTACGCTTTCTTACATCTACATTTTCAGTATTTCTATCTAAATAACTTGTAGATATTAGTAAAAGTCAGCCTAGAAGGAGTGTTTCGCTCAGAGTACCTTTCTTCATAAAGCAATCGGGCCTGCATAAACCGTTATCGCGTCACACCTTTCAATCATTGAGTAAGGCATAGCGGAATCGCGTTTGGAAATAAACTGTTAGTAAATAAATCGCAGCGTAATCAGCTAGAGGATGTTTGAAAACATTCCATAGCATTGAAGGACCTCAGCATGTTTACTACAAGTCTCATTGGTGATAAACGTATTCTGCTTCCATATTTTAGTTTTACACGTTTTTCTGTCCGTGACCTTGAATGACCTTGAGTAATTATAGTCACTGAATTCGTAATGAAAGGGACTATCGTTGTAGATGATTAAAAAAGGTTCCATTTAAAAAAATGAAGGTGACTTTGATATCTCTCAAAAAAATTACATAAAAACACAAATATTTTTTCTATCGTGTGAGCTCCATTTTACAATTCAATTTTGTCCTGAAGACATTTAATGTATCTTTGAAAACAACAAAGATATTTGATTGTGATAATGTTAGGCGGCTCACCCTGTACAGGGTGTCTCACTCCATTTTGACATCTTGATTTCTTCGCCGCTGTAAGTCCTACCGAAAAATATTTCAGATAAGAATTGAATGGTGCCGAGTGGGGCAGAATTTGGTGTAATAGTTTATTCGTGGGTAAACGCGTGAAGGTCATATCAATTATAGACTTTTTAATATAATACATCAATCGAAGCAGTTGGACATTCTTTATAAAATAGTATTAACCTATTTATGTTGAAAATTAATCGTTTAGGAGATATTTCGATTTAAATAATTCTAAGATATCATTACTGTCGCACTAACAATATGACGTTCGCTTTTATATCTTACAGTTAAACGACATTAATGATATCGTAAAATTATTTAAATCGAAATATCTCCTACACGACTAATTTTTCAACATAAATAGGTTAATACCTTTTTATAAAGAATGTCCAACTGCATCGATTGATGTATTAAAAAGTATATAATTCCTTTTAAAAAAACAAAGTTGACCTTCGTATGACCTGAACGCGTTCACGCGCTAATAAACTAATAACACCAAACCATGCCCCACTCAGCACCATTTAATTCTTATCTGAAACATTTTTCGGTAGGGCTAACAATAGCGGAGAAATCAAGATGTCAAAATCGGGTGAGACACCCTGTATATTACTGAACATTAAGTCAACAATTTCATATCCATAAAATGAAAAAAATCATATTGAATGGAATAAAATAGCTCCGACTGGAAAGGGTTAAATTTCAAATTTCAATCGTCCACGTTGGGTCAAGTGGAACAACTAACGTGCTACTAAGAGAAACGAACGAGGTGCACATTAAGTATTACAGGCCTCGTTCGTCTTCCCCGGTCTCGGCATTCCGGACCGCGGGGTTAATTAATCAAAAAGAGAACTTTCCATCCGTAGAACGGGAAGATAAAAAAATTTCTCACCTAAATTGGCGAGAGATCTCTCGAGAGAGATCTCGCGGGAGAGCAGGGCCGAGGTCGCGCCGCGGCGCAGCGTCTAATAATTCGGGTGTAACGAGTCGAGCAATTAGAAGAGTTTGGCCAGAAGCTTAATTACATTTATCCCGGCTGTATAAGCTGAAAGCCGGTCATACGGTGGGGAAACCAGCGGATAATGAAAGCTCGCCGCCACGCCCGTTTCGAAAACCGGGAAGCTTCGGCACTTAATGAGATTAAATTCGCTCTCGTGCTTCTGGGAGGGGGGGTGGAGGCTTGTGGAAGAACAGAGACGATGAGAGAGAGAGAGAGAGAGAGAGAGAGAGAGAGAGAGAGAGAAACGTGGAGGAAAGAAACGAAGGAAAGGGAAAACTAAGGGGATGGTAGGAAAGGGGAAGAAAAGAAAGAAAGGAGGCCTGGCAAAGGCACGCGCCACCCTCGCCCCCGTGAAAACGGGGCGCAAAGATAGCCACCCCCGCAGTCAGGGCCAGGGTCCGATGAAAACAGCCTCTCCGAGCTCATGCGAACCGCTTTGATGCGCCCCGACGCGATGCACCAGACAGAAAAAGATCGCGAAGGCGGGCAAATCGGTATTTCGCACGCCGCCCGCGAGTGCGATTTGTTGCGCGATCATTTAAACGCTGCCTTATTCTCGAGAACGCGCGCGGTAAATCTGATGAAAAAGCAACCCCTTTCATCGGAAGCCTACAGGAAATGGGGAAACTGCTGCATGGCTTTTATAGGCTGTTCGATACTTTTCCGCGCGGTTTTCGTTTGGGTTTTCGCATTTTTGCTAAAAATGTTCGCGAAATGTTTCTTCCTCTTGTGGTAGATAACGCTGTGACTATTTTTCCGATTGGAATATGAAACTAATATCCTGGAATAAAAATGTTCTATTTCGCGTGGATAAAGCCTCGAAAAATACATGGTCGGTTGCTCTGTTTTAACATGCATACCGCTACTTCACGTTGAATTAATCATCTTTTTCGTAAAAACTTTTCCGAAAAAGCATAAGATTTCGAAATATGCAGTTTAAGCATTGCGATAGGGGTGACAACGACTACCGTACCGATCAAGGATCATCTTTTATTTATTAAGGTGGAGTGTCGTAGATGCGTAAACGGGGCAAGTGCATAAACTGGTTATTTTTATTATAATATGATCGAAATTTCTCTAGCTTCTATTTATTAATGTAGTATAAGTTAGTATGAACTATTCGATATAGATGCCCAAGAGTAAAGGTGTTCTCCTCGCTTAAATCAACCAATGCCAAACAGTCAAGTGAGAGGTACACGTACAACTTTGAAGTTACCCTGAACGTGAAATAGTTTACAAGTTATTAATGTATTCTGTGTTGTTATTTTAGGTAAGTACAACAAATATTGATGTAGGTTTACATTAAACGAACCGTTTTTATTGAATCTTTTAAAATTTATTGAGAAAAACACTAAGATGCTCTTACCCCGTAAATATTACTACACGGGGCAAGTGCGTACTATCATGGTGGGGTAAGTGCGTACTGTATGGATTCACCTGGGTTCGTTGTCAATTCATTTCACCGACACTGTTTTCATCGACACGATTTAATTAATTAACTTTCGTCGACACCACGTCCTCATCGATCAACCAAAATCTTCACATAAGTGTATATTAAGAATAAATATCATATTTGTATTTTAAACTTTGTTTTAATATCGCTGTATCCTATTTCATATTTCAGCATAAAAGTACATGTTTGTTTAAAAATGGATAACTATAAAACTAAACAATTTTATTTAATGCAATAAAAAGTATTTTATAGAAGGCTTGTTAATCATTCTTTCCTTGCTCCGTAGCACTTGAAACAAGGTTTGAAAGGATTTTTAACTCTCAGAGACGCTCTTGCCCAATTTTCAGGGCAAATGCATAGTAGTTGACAGTTTGTACAATATCCTATCAAAATGACATAATTTTCAAGCAAAATTAGAATCCTACATAATACTAACTCATCAGTAATAATTGTGGCAAGAGTTTGATACCAAGAGCGTTAAGCTCTTACATACCAGACTGAAAATACATCAGTTTAAAGTCCAACTTTACAAAAACTAGTGCGCACTTACCCCGCTTCACCTAATCAGCAAAAATGTTTCTGTACGACGAAAGAGTAACTAAATCATTCGCGAAAGGATTGTAACGCGAGAGGTAGCATCATTTTGAGAAAAAGTCATGAAAATCGATCAATTTTTCAGCGTTCGCATGGGACAGGCCTCTTGAACAAAAATGGGGAATAAAAATCGCGAACGTCGATGGTGATAATTCTGGCGAATATGGGACGAGAATCGCGGGATCTCTCTCAGGAACGCGAAACGCGATTTAGAGCGTAACAAAGACTATCGGTGTGCGGTTGTTCGATAGCGGTCGAGGGGCATTACGATAATCTTCTCGTCTAGAGTGAGTGGAAGTCGCGAAGAATGCCGGGAGCAAATATCGCGAGCGATTTCCGCGAAAGCTCGAGTCGGATCGGGCCGTGCTCGATGATGCTCGAGAAGCGTGCAAGCTCGTCGTTCTCTTTCGGATGCGAAAGCTTCTCCTCCGGCCTGCTTTTCTGGTTCTCGTGTAATGCCGGCGTGGAACTTCAGGTTAAACAAGAAACGAGCGTCGCGACGTGGCTAGACGAGACGAGCGTCGGGACGCCGGGATTATTGGAAACGTCGCGAGCGGAACGCGTGTTCGCGACTCGTTAAAAGTTCCCGGGGATCGTTTCTGGCCCGGATCGAGAGAGGGTCGAGAGAAGTTTCGATCGGAATCCCTCGTGACGATTAAACGCCTGTTAGAGGATTAACGCGTGGTTCTGATCGATCCGCCCTCCATCCCTCGCCTCCCTTTTTTCCCCAGCTGCTGGATTGATCTTAATTGATTTCCCTTGTCGTCCAGATTCAGGCCGGCGCAGTTTTTCACGGATCCAGTCTCCACGGTATTTGTAATCTCTAATTTCCGACGACCGATCGTCTAACATTACTAATTGCGGAAGGTGAATTATAGACTGATCCACGGTAGCGCATTCAGCACAGAAACAACTTCTTTGAATTTCTAGCTGATCCAATGTCACTTATAGCTAATCAGAGGATCTTGATTTACAACTAGAGTTGAATACGGGGTTCAACACCCCTAACTTCGTACATGTGTTTCTCGAGAACCATACAAGATATTCAAACGAATCAAAAGGCATCTGATACATACGCTCTGTATTTACCAAGTATATTTTTCTCAAAATTTTAGGTCGCTTATCAAACAGTAAAAATTTATTCTGTAAGATTATGACATGAAAAAAATTAAAGTAAGGAGCATATTCTTTGAAGATTACTTGTAAACGTTTCTGAGATGGTTCCGTGAGTAGAATATTGTTTACAGAAGTGAACGCAAATCCTAATTTGATGTACCGAGAGGGGCAGGACGGATAAGTTTAAGGGGCCCGTCGTAAAGTCGATGGAAAGTTGCAACCGCTTGGCGAAACTGCTCGAGAACGGATAAGAAGAATTTTCTTCGTTCGGGAAAACTTACCGTTCTTCAAGACGTAGATGCAGGGATGGTCGAAGAGGAATTCCCGGAAGCTGTTGCAATCTGGATCTACGTGGGGCTCCTTGCAGAGGCACGTGGGTCGGAAGTAAGGGAAAGCCTGCAGACTGTGCACGGCCGCCTGACACTTTGTCACTGTCACCGTTGAACAAGCCACTGGAACAGCGAAATAATTATTATTAACCGGCGTCGGCCGTTGCCGATGACAAATAGGCTTTCTTGTCGGGACTCCCGACTACGAATTTTGCGAGTTAAACGCGCCAAACACGCTCTCCGACGCCGCCCCGACGCGGAACGATTAAACCGCAAATATTCTTCGCTTATTCTTGCACGCGAATATTCTGAAAAAATGTTGGCACGTTGCTGATATCAAGATAGACGTCGGGTAATTTTTTCTGATTTTTCCGTTCTAAATCCTGGTTATATATCGTTAACATGTAGTGCGAGACGACTAAATCGTGAAAGTATTGTAGTTGGATGGCAAAAGCCAAACTTCTTGTCCTATTTTGTCTATTTGGTCGCAAGTGAAACATCTGAAAAAATTCCACCACGATTTCGAAATAAAAATACACGTTAAGTAATTTTTCTTGATTTATAAATTGAAAATCCTAGTTGTGTGAAGCATTAAAATCGCTAAAAATGTATAATATTCTATTCTATTCTATCCTAATATACAAGTAGGCATCGGATAACTTTTTTCTGATTTTTAGGTTGCAGATCTTAGCAGTACAAAATTAGCAGCTCTAAAAATGTGCAAAGAAATCTACAGTTCATATTGGAATTGAATGCGGGAGATACCTTCAGCTGCCTGACTGTATACTTCAGCACCGATTCTTCGGAGATGACGATGAAACAGATTCTGACGAGACAATTAATCCGCGGAAGTAAAAGTTGATTTGCCCGCGGTCCAATTTCATCGAGGAATTAATCCGGCCGGTGGAACTAGGCGAAAGAGATGTGTGAGCTCGCGTACATAACTCCGGCAAGTTGTTTCCCGTGGCAGGCTCCCGAAGCCGAAAGGATTATATTCCACGCGTAATAATTGCCGGGACGGGCGAGTGGGCGGTCTTGGGTAATGCCTACCTGTGAAGACCGCAAAATCCCATCGCTAAATTCGGCGCAACGGGAGCCGGAAGGCCTGACAACGAGATTATCGCGCAAGAATGGAAAGCTCTCGCCTTACACCACAGGGAGCAATGGCAAGTCCTATGGTTGGCAAACCAGCGATAACGCTTGGACCACCTGGAATTGTTGTTGCGACAACGACCGTGGTTTCTTCAACCGTGTTCCACCTGAACCGCAAAACGCAGAATGCGTGCTAATCACGGCTCGGAGCGCAGTCAATTGTTATCTGACTGCTGGACCGGGAATTCGTGCAGCATAGTTCTCAAAATCCTCAAAAATATTGTGATATACAGGGTGAGGCGTTGTAAACAGGTCACCTGAATAACTAGCTTGCTGTGTAGTATTGCTATGTAAATAAAAAACTATGCAGTTCCATTTAAAAACTAAGGTGAGGCGTTATAAACAGGTCGCCTGAATAACTCGCTTGCTATGTAATATTGCTATGTAAATAAAAAACTATGCAGTTCCATTAGAAAAAAACAGATTTGACCTTCATATCACCTTGACATCTCCACCTATAAAAAAATTTGTAACATCAGACTATGAGCGCCTCGATACCAACTAAGTTTGGTCTGACGCATTTTCTTCTATCTTCAAAAGCAAACGAGTTATTCGGGTGACCTGTTATAGGGTGTCTCAAAATTCCTTCAACATCCGGAAATGGGAGGTTCCTGAGATAATTTCCAGCGACATTTTCTTTTGCAAAAATGGCGTCCGCTGCTTTGTTGAAGAGTCAATAACGAAAAACACGGACCAATCAGAGCGCGTCTACGGCAGATTGATTCTGGCTCGGCCAACGGCGACGCATCGCTAAGCGGAACCTGTAGCCGAGTCGGACTCCGTTCGCTGTAGCCGCGCTCTGATTGGTCCCTGTTTTCGGTAATAACTCCTTAACACGTTAAACGCCACGTCGGTTTTACGTGCCGTTCCGTTCACGCCACAGTTAGCCGTCAAACGGGCCCTTCCAAGTACGCAACGACCGACACGCGCGCGGCGATAACAAAAACGAAAAGTCTGCCGCCGGTCCGTACGGACCGGCGTGGTCTCAACGGAAAATCTAGCGCCGGTCCCTACGGAGCGGCGCACAGTGGGCCCAAACGCCAATCTAGCTGATAAAAAGTCGTGTTTTAAATCACATACCGTTACTTCCTTTTTTGTTTGTTTCCATTCTTAAATCCCTGTAGATCTTCAAATTATATTCTGTTTTGCTCTGAAGATTTTTTATATAGGGTAATATTTACGCAAAAGTCTATAGTCCCTGCTGCCTTTAAGAGTCCCCCAGAACGGTCAGTGCTTTTGCTACTGGTAAACGTTAATATTAAATGCGAATATTTTGCCTTTCATGGGCTTTGTAGAAGAAAGTACGTACTTTCATTCTGTGATTACAGAATTTGCAAAAGTTAATCAGTTTTCCAAATACCCGTGTTCGAAGGTAGTCAATTTTTTACTTCATGCATTTCAGTTTTTCGAAAGAAAGTAACCAAATTTACGCGTATTCGTCGAATCTCCTGTTTGATTTTGTAGCGTAGACTCTGTTCTTTGATTCTTTTAAAAATCAGCTGCCACTATTTGCAACTAATTGTTTGATGTAACTTTAAAGTTTGTGAACAGTTTGCGATCGCTCATAAAGAGGGTTTAAGATTTTTCTGGTTCATAGTACTGACTGAGAGGAGTAAAAACTGCTATTCTAGTGTAAAACGGAATTTTATGTTTTCTTGTGACAGCGCATAAACGAATAGGATAGCTATACGAGAATTAAAAGACTGTAACCTTATATTACTAAATGAATTGTATGTTACACGAAGAATGTTTTGTGAAAGATTTTTTTTAATATTCTGAAAATTGACAGGATTAGAGTAATTATTAGCTGATCCGAAACTTCCACCTACACATGTCCCGTCAACAAGTGATGCCGATTCTGACCACAACAGTAGCGATGATTCTGACCATAACAGTAGCGATGATTCCGATCGCATCGGTAATATTAATTCTGACGTGGAACATAGAGATGTAAAATATATATATAATGTATAGAAAATAAAACTTTGTTATAGTGTAGATGTGTTTTCAGCGCACGGATGTGTGTAGATGTCCATGGAAGTGTAAATAAGTCTATCTAATCGAGTGTGTATGTTTGTAAATATATGAGGTTTTTATTTTAGTGTCGGTTTCAGTTCATTCCATGACTAAAAACGCTAGTAACTTTAATTTCCGCGGAAATGCTTCTTCTCTCTAAAATTACATTGATATAAATGACTATAAAAAGTTAAAAAAAATTTGGTTGTGATCCAAATTACCATAAATTTAAAGAGTGAAGTCTCCCGGTTACAACGACTCCATACAAGTTGCAATAGGAAGCTGCGTCTGATCACTATGATTTTTTATCAGCTAGATTGACATTTGGGCCCACTGTGCGACGTGGCGTTTAACGTGTTAACCATTTTTGCAAAGAAAAATGTCGCTTCAAATGATCTCAGGAACCTTCCATTTCCGGATGTTGAAGGAATTTTGGAACACCCTGTATAACGCCTACCCTGTATTTTTCAATGAAATTGAAGTAATTATTCAAGGAAATATTTTTTGTTTCCTGTCTCAGTTTTGTAGAACACCGTGTGATCGCGTGAACTCTATTAGGAGCCGCCACAGGCCTTTCTGTAATCGTTGGCCGACAGTGTCGTCGACCCCCAATTGTAATTGAACTAATTATCAGCTGCAGTTTGTAATTGAATGATCAGTTACAATTTTAATCGTCGCTCTTGCCGTGTAATCAGATTACAGTGCGTCCGATCCTATTACAGGCTGATCGAGAATGATTGATACGCTTCTAATTCGATGTATCGAGGTCTTTGTAACTGGTCCCGTTTACATATTGGCAGCGACATCAAAGCAGATCGTGCTACAAATTTATTTCTAATTTTTCTGCAATAAATCGATCTGCAAATCATGCTACTGTAGGATTGAGACGTGGATACATGTATGCGTGTATGTGTGTGTATGCGCGAGTGACCGTTGGCTCCCGCGAATGTCCGTGGCAAAATGACGATTGACAAACTCGCCGAAAGAATGCATGTGTGCGTGTGTGTGAAAATGTCCGTTTAATAATGAATATCGCGTTGCAAAAAGACGATCAGTCGAGGCTTCGTGCGCAACGCCGTACGAAGAGCCCTCAGTCTTTTGTAGAGCAGCCTGTCGAAAGGTCGGAATAAAATATTGTCTAATCCTGCTCCAGCATTTTTCCTCTCTTACACTACTTGCTAAGAATCTTGGTGGAAAGTTTTTCAAATCGACGCAATGACCGAACGATGGTGAAATTTATCAAGTCGGTCCATCGAGATCTGAAAACGGGGGTGAATTCGAACCGATTTGGCGATAGATTCGATAAGCAGTTCCAGAATCGATTTCCGGCATCCAATAACAACGATAACAAAGCAAATAGAGACTGGCAGAGCCGGGGATTCTTGGCTGAGTCGATTCAGAGAATCTCTTCGAGCAGAAAAAATTAATTTTGCCCGAACGGGTCCCGAAACTCGTTCGACGTTAGCCGGTCGAGAATCCAATCGATCCGAGAAAGGCAGAGCCGCGCGTATAACTTGCCCGGGAGGTGGCCAGAGGGACGGCAAACGAAGAGTCAGTGCTCTATCTTAAATTAAACATTAACTTCTGCCTGCCAGAGAGTGTTTTACTTTTTGCTTTGTAGCCCGAACTCGTTCGTACGATCGTTTTCTTTTTTCGCTCGTTCCTCTCTCGGGCCGGCGCTCTTATTTCCTCGTCGAGGGAGCCTCGTTGGAAATTAGGTCGCGTCGAGACCCGCGACGCTTAACACGGTTCCCATTGGCTCTCGAGTGGTTTTTCGAAAAATCCACCGGAAACCGAAACAGACCGATATATTTTAAGGGGTCCCGCCCGGTTTGACGCTCTGATTCCGAGACGATCTTGCGAAATTTTTTTTCAGGAAACGGGTCGAGTGCTTCAATTCCAAAGTTGACACGTTTATTAAATGATGCTCGGAGAATGTACTCCATTTTTTCAAGCGGGAATGATTGTTTTTCTCAATGTTACAACAGAAATAGTAGGGTTACCGTTATTCGCTTCTCGCGTACGAAGTCTCTTCATTCTGGCACTCTGATTCGAAGGCAATTTTTTGCGTTTTTTAAAGGGAACGTACTGGATATTAACTTTCCAAACTTGGTAGATTCAGTAATTAACAATTGAAGAATGTACGCAAATATTTTTAACCGGTAATAATAATCTTTCACGAAGTTACATTGGTAATGATGAGGGCACTACTGCTCACGTTTCACTTGGAGAGCGTTACAACTTCGACGCTTCGAATACAAGACAACTTTTGGGAAGTTATCCAAGACTCGAAGAATATATTACAAAATTTCTAAGTCGTTATAAAAATTTTTCACAATGCTATAACTAGACTGCGTATTTTTTAAATGACTAGCTGAAATACAAAACCGTGAAGACATTTAAGGAATATAAAAATTGTACTGTTTTATTTCCAACTCTCATTAAAACTATGTCTTACAATGACTGCAGACCACTTTTATTTTGCATAAAAATTCGCAGTGTAGTTGTAACAATTGCTGTAACATATGAGTCTACTCTTCGACCGATTCTAGTAAATGAAATTTTATTGTCGCATATATTCGAGCAAATTAAATTGGATTGAACGAACGTAGATGGCCCGAACGCGTTAAGCAATTAGACAAATCGGCTTCAGTTAAAATCAGTTCAAGAGCAGTTTTGACCCGCTTACACCCGTTTCCCTTACAATTAACCTCCTCCATCAAACTCGCGTACGTTCCTCACTTAACACGATTCCCTTTGTCAAGGTCGGCTACGTTCTTGCAAAAGTCTCATCACAGAATCGCATCGTTTCATTCATGAAGAGTGTAAAGGTTCGGCTTTCTTTCCATCGCGGCGACGACGACGACGGGGCTGCATCCTCGGCGCGTCTCCGAGCTATTCTTGTTACTCGTTATCGACGAGTAAATTGCAGGTCGGAGAGACGGCCGACACAATTCCGTCGAAAGTGGCGCTAAATTGTCGGACTTGAATATCAAAGCTCGATGAAAATATCGAGTTAGCCGGGGAAATCCTTTAAGCGCGGCGCTCGCTCTTAATTCCGCTAATTTCCCGGACGGATTTCTCTCTCCGCGAAGATCAACAAGACGTTCTCCATTGCTTCTCGGCGTATGCGCGCGCGCGCGCGCAAGCTGGCTGGCTGCCCCGTAATAATCTTGCGTTACGAAATTTATTCATTTCAATTAAGACCGGAGTTGTGATTTTTGCATGAGAAGATCTTGCGAGCCCTGGAGCGAGAATCGACCCGGTCCCCCGGATATTGCTAGTGCGCGACCATCCTACCTTCCTCCCACCCCCGTCGCTGGTTAAAATATTTCCTCGTTAAAACGGTTTCAACTTTCCTCTTTTTCGCTTTCCTTTCGCTAGCCTCGCCTCTCCTCTCCTCTCCTCTCCTCTCTCGCACCCCGCACGCAGATTAATTAGTACAACGTCGTTCGGCGAAAGAATGGGACGGAGAGACCGGCTTAATTACTATTCCAAGACACCGTAAGTTTCGTAATAACCGAGAGCCGTTGCGGTGGCGTATAAGTAATGAATCCAGATGTCGTCGTCGCCGTCGAATGTCGGATCGAAAAATGACGAGCCAAGTTTTCCATGCACTTCGACGTCCCGCTGGATCCTTCGGGGGTCGAGGTGGATCCTAATTAACGCGCAATGAATTGTTACCATTCAACACGTTCCGTGCCGGACCAATCCGTGTCGCATACGCCCCGCGCCATTAATTGTTTTGCTTTTTTGAGTGACAATAATTATGGAAGCAACGTAATTAACGGATTAACCGGCGATCCGGTCCGCGTATATGGGTCAGCAAAAACATTGGGAAAGAGTGGTGTAAAACATGCGACGTGTTATTTCGCTGGATTACATCGAAGGGGGGTGGGGGGAGGGGGCACAGTGTCCTTTACTCGGCGTTCCGTCACAATGCACAGTGTTGCGCGAGACCGAGGATCTGCAGGCTGCAGTTGCAGCTGGAGCTCTGCTGATACCGTGCGATATCTGTCCGTCTCCGTTGCACCCTGCACACACCGCTTTTAACGGTTTGCTGGCCGCGCCTATGGGGTGCGCATGGCCAACCGTAGATAGCGACTTGGAGAACGACTACGAGACCACCCCTAGAGAAACCTCCTGGCAAAGGGGATGAGAGACGCGAGAGGATAAGGGGGATGATACGTGCTACACGCGTTCCGTACAATCGTGCGGTAGCCATCTGCATTCTGCGAGTCGGACCGCCGCGCCGCGCCGCGCCGCGTCGACCACTGTTCGAAACACGCGGCCGTGTTTCCATGAAGCGCACAGGTGATGCCTCGGTCCGTATTCACAGCTCACCATGAACCCTGTATCGCATCCCACTTTGCACCCATTTCACCCCTTTCACCGATCCGATGAATAAAAGTTTCCAACCACTGGCGCCCGTCACCCACCGGCAAATTTCTATTGCGGTCTAGCACGGACTTAGTCGTCGTACGCGCCCCTTGAAATAGGGGTTGATCAGTGTTCCAGATGAAACGGTTTTAAAAATATTATCCGCTACGATCGACCAGCCCGTTAACACGTTAACTGTCGAATGTCAAAAATTATTCTCTAACCCTAGAAAATTTTTCGGAATTTTGTAACAGACAATAGTTGGGAATTGTAATTTAAAACTTGGCACGCTAATTGATCGATGCTCGGAGAACATACATCATTTTTGTAGGCAAAAATTATTATTTTTCTCAAAGTTATAACAAAATTGATAATGCTTTCGGCACAAGGGTTCGATCATTTGTTAGTTAATTTACGAAGCAATTTTACAAATTACTAAAGTAATTCCGACGTTCCGATCTTCATTCAGATCATCTTCAAGGGTTACGAGAATTGCGTCTGTGATAATATTTTTTAACAAATTGAGAATATTAGATTTATTACGCAGCAGTAATGAATAAATAATGGTTTATGATGAAATTTCCAAATGAAACTTTTCTTTCCTTCAACGATGTAACATCAATTGTTCTCAAATACAACTTGAGCAGTTTGTAGTTATTTCATGGACAGATGAATGTCAAAGAATTGCCATGAATTCATGGATATGGTATATAAGCAGTTACAAGAAGTATGAAAAGTGTTATTGCGTTTCAATTAATTAATTCAATTCATTAATTGGTATACTTCGATCTATGATCTTATGCGTTTTTTCCTAATGTTTACCGTTTACCTCAGTGTGTCGATAACCGGCATGCATTCAACAAGTATTACAGTTTCACGTCGAATTTATTAATTTTCATCGCAAAGCTAGCGAGTAGTTTTATTACCAGCATTTTTCCCTTTCTCTGTTATGTATTCTTAAATTTTAAAATATTCTCAATTTGTTAAAAAAAATTTTGAATTTTCATGATCTGAATGAAGATCGAAACGTCGGAATTAGTTTAGTAATTTGCAAAATGGCTTTGTAAATTAAGTAACATGTGATCGAACCGTTGCGCCGAAAGCATTAACAATTTTATTAACAACAAATACGATCGATGGAAAGCTAAAGTTATTATAGTTACGGTCGGAGCAGTATTATACGCCCCTCGCTTAGGAAGTCTCCCTATTTTGAATCTTTGATCGCAAAGCATTTTTTGGGAATTTTTTCAAAGAAACGTACCGGGTATGAAATTCCAAATTTGGTACACTTCTTAACGAAAATTTGAAGGATGTGCTCAAATTGTTTTTATGCAACAGTAAGAACGTTTTTTTAAGTTGTAGCAATAATTGTAACAGTAACGGATCGAGTAACAGAAGAAAAGCGAACAGATCCCTTTCAGTGAAATCCCTTGAAAGCAAAGATCACGTAATCGTGGTCTTAAAATTTCTCGATTTATCAATCTCCAGGTTCCAGAAAAGCCCCGGGACAGTGGTATCCAGCGATTGGTAGATTCCTCCCGTAGCGAATTGCCCTCTGTCTCAGTTCCCCGGTCTCATCATTCAATCAAACGTTTTCTTCCAGGCCACCGGTGCGTCATTAGTCTCGCTAAATGAATGTTCTTTCGTCGAGTGAAGAACGATGCTGTTGCAAGAACCCGGGGCCGTTTTGTACAATTTTTATAAGCGCTCCGGCGAATCCTGGTCCGAGGAATCCACCGCGGAGGTTTCATTAGGACAGCCGCATTATTTCGCAACTAACAACCTCGATTCGCCTGGAAACGACCCGGTTTTTGTCGGAGATAACGATACAATTGTATCGGTGGTTCGTACAAAAACCGGTTTTTCGATTACCCTGTTTCCAAAAAGTCGGTGAAACAAAATCGGAGAAGAAAATACAGTTCAATTAGGGTACTAACTGTACCGATTACTGCGGTATCATACTTCGATCGTATCTTTATTTTAATAGGAAGATTTTATGGAAGAAAGATGTGTTTTGATCACAAAAAAATTGGTGGCCTTCAAAATCTAATACAACGTAAGAAAATATTAAAAAATAAAGTCAATAACATTTTTTACATATTACTGCAGACGAAAAATAGCCATATACTAATTACTGCGTACCCATTACTGCGGATTAGAATTCGAAATACATATTCGAGCGTACGGAAACAAACTACGTATCTAAGCATTAATTCAAATAAATCCTGAATACAGTAACAAATAACTTTTTTTATACATTACATCTTAAATGAATAAACCTTTTCTTAATTTTAAGTCCGTAGAGTGACGTCACATAAATAACTAAATACATTCTTTTGACATATATTTGAATAATATTTATTTTCTGTAGTTTGGAGCTGTTTTAAATTAAGAGCAATGTGAAGTTTACAACATTTCACAATTGCATTTACGATGCAAACTACTTTGTCTTTCTTAATTCTTCTTCATTTCGTTCTTAAAATCCCCATTCTTTCTTTGTTTCTTAAGTTTTCAGTTCCATAAAGAGATCTTCTCAACACTTCACCTTACTTTGTTTTCTATTTTTGTTACTGTTTTTTTCATTACTTTTCGATTTAAATTTTGACAAATCTTCTTATTTGATCTATAATACTCTTTATCTAGCATCGTATCCTACCTACTTACGTGTATCGAATAGATACCTACCTAACCTAAAAAGTTAGGCTGAAATGAAGCTCGTTTCTCATCGTAGTTGCAATTCAAACCGCAGTATTAGGGACATTCCTAGTGATTTTTGTGCCGCAGTAATGCTGAGGGCTTAATATTTTTATTAAAAAGACAACAGAAGTTTCTTTTTATATTTTTATTGTATGGAAGTAGGTGTCTACATAATAATAAAACTTTCCCCTATGCAATTTAAAACAGTGTAAAGAATGTACAATCACGTGAATAAAAACGGTCTTACTTTTAATTTTCATGAATAATATTCTTCAAATCTCGAGATTATAAAAATGTGAGAATGATTGATAATTTTGTTTGCCTCGTCAACGATAATACATTCTTATTGAATCGTACAAAATTCAGAAAAACATATTTATTTTTTCATATTTTAATCTCATACTGAAAAAATACATTAACCCTACCAAAAAGATGTTTAGACTTACTTAAAAATTTTCCAACTAACACGAAATGCATGTAAAGAACGTACTCAGACATTCATTTGATTTATTTATTCTCTGGATGACGAATACGTTTCCGGTACGATCGATAATGTCGACGAATTAATTTGAGGGAACGAACAATGCGCCCGTTGTGTTTCCCTAAACAAGACGTAAATTGGAATCGGGACATAGTCTGCGGAACAGAAACGGTTCTTGAAAGGTCACAATACGATTAGTATTTCGCATAAAGAAAGTGAGATTAGTGTTGCGAATACGTGCTAGTTGGAATTATAACACATAGAATGGTTAATCGATGTCATACATGCATCTATGAACCATGTTTTCTGTACCAATTCATACACTAAACCGATCTAACTATTAGATTGCTGGTAAGAGTCGTCAAAATTTTTAATGCAGTTTCACATTTTTTTCATTCGCAAATACCATAATTAAATAAAATACAATTTTGCTCTCCAATCATTGACTCTTTGAATTTCTACTAAAATATAGATCCACTGAACACATAGTTAATTGAACAAGCCAGTTAATTTTATTTTCCATTCGCAGAATCCATTAGAGCAGGAAATAGAATTTTATTCCAATCTTCGGTGTCTCAAATTTCTACAAAAACACGAACTCGCTGGACTGCAGATTTTCATGGATTTATAACGTGTAAAACCTTCGGATGTTCACCAAATGAACATCGCGCGATAGAACTCTGTTGGTTAAAATTTCATACAGCATTCCATTTTGTTGTTCTTTCGTGAAATTCCTTAGCAGCGGAAATGAAATTTTATTCCACAATACCGAATTTGTCTACAAAAATGTATGCACATTTACACGAACGTTCCACAATTTACTGATTGCATGCTGGAATTTTAATTGGATTTTATAACTGCGTATTTGCGAAGAAGAAAACATTCGCATCGGCAGTTTAATTTAAAAAATATTTATAATATAGCTCGAACACAAAGTATGTTTCAAATGAATTGATAAATGTTGTTCTCGTAACTATCCTTCGGTAAAATTTTTCAAAAAATCGTAAAGAATACATTTCTACAATTAATTTCTACATATCGACGAATCTTCAAATATTAAAGTCGTTCTACTTCTACATGCACCAGATTATAGAATTTCTCATAGAATAGATTCTCTACAGGATCTTATAAACAGACTGCGGATCTTTATCTTCTATATAAATAAAAATGTAAATCTTCGTTTGTTCAAAATCTTAAATCTCCGAAAGTTTTTCAGCGATTGCTTTGAAATTTTGACACAACGTTGCATTAGAATACGCGCGTGTTTTTATACAGGGTGTCTCAAAATTCCTTCAACATCCGGAAATGGGAGGTTCCTGAGATCATCTGAAACGACATTTTCCTTTGCATAAATGGCGTCCGCGGCTTTGTTTAGGAGTTATTAACCACTCGTAATGCAGGCATTAAGGGATCCAACATCAATTAAAATCGTTTCTTGATTAAGCAAACTTACGGCAACCCGTCTTTTCTCGCAATTATCCGCGGAAATCGACACGGGTTCGTTGACCATCAATATTTGTGGATTGTAATGAATACGGGATCCGCAATAAATGCATCGAGTCAATTCTACATTATTTGTTATTGTTTCTTTGTTAAATAAGCCCCGGGGAAAGCTATTTTTCTGTTCGTAATTAATGATATCCGATTCATTCCTATTGACTATCAATGTTTGCGAATACTACCGGAAGCAACTCCATTGGATAAAAGTATAAAATATGTAAGACGATACCTTTGTGATATGTTCAAACGATGTGAGACTTCTAGCAAGAAAACTTCGTCGTATTTTTCACTAATTTTAATCCGATGTACAGGGTGTCTAAAAATTCCTCCAACATCCAGAAGTGGGAGGTTCCTGAGATCATTCGAAGCGACATTTTCGTTTGCAAAAATGGTGTCCGCGGCTTTGTTACGGAGTTATTAACGAAAAATACGGACCAATCAGATCGCGACCTAGACGCGTGTTGTTACAGTCGGCCAATTGAAAGTTGGCGCGCCGTGCGCCGGGCCGACTGTGCCAACATGCGTCTACGTCGCGATCTGATTGATCCGTATTTTTCGTTAATAAGTCCATAACAAAGCCGCGGACACCACTTTTACAAACGAAAATGTCGCTTCGAATGATCTCAGGAACCTCCCATTTCCGGATGTTGAAGGAATTTTGAAACACCCTGTATACCTAATCTATATAATTTATATAAATAAAAATGTGAAATTAAACATAATAGAAACGTGCACTTTCTCTTTTCTTTCTTTTCCATTTAACCAGACTAAGCCACAGCAACGCGTGGCCAGGTACAGCTAGCGCAAAATAAAAATATTCAGCATCGATTGTGGGAAGCAGTCGTTAAATAAAAATTCATTTCACCCCTCAATGGTGTTACGGATAGAGAAAATCTTCCGTTCGTTTCCTCACAGGAATCTCTTCCAGATCGTCTCTGGAGGGAAGCGTCCGATAACCTTTCATATCTTGGTTGAACCCTTTCATCAGGACTGAGCTCTGGCTCTGATTTCATTGGAAGTGACAAAAAACTAGAGTTATTAGTCTGGCCCTAAGTGCCCTTAGATTATGAACAAAGCAGTCATTCATTGTGGGGGTATATAAACCCTCTGATTTTTACTCTCGTGGGCTAGTACTTCGGTAGACACGAATAGAGTCGCGTCGTGCTGCATCTCGTAGAGACAACTTCCAGTGAGATCGGGCTAAAGTTCCCCTTCGTATCAACGTTAACCATATAGATTCCGCGAGTCCGGTATAAAATCTATTAGGCATTTCTAAAGTCGCTACGGGACCCCCGCATTGCCAGTGCATTAAAACCGAGCATCTGATTTTAGGTAACAACACCTTTCTTTCAATTCATCTTATTCATTCGCGACAATTACACATGTAACACACTCGTTAGTTGAATATATTTGTGTTATTTGATAATTTCGTGTAAACTCGCTAAACCCTCAATTATTGTTCCTGTATCCTAATAGAGTAATTGAACGTTCCCACTAGATACAACCTTACCGCTCAGGTTGTATCAATTAGATTATATCAGTTATGAGGCCCCTACTAACATTCCTAGCGACTCCCTGATTTCGCATCAGGTTCGTTCGCATCCTAACAGCCCCTGATTTCGCATCAGGTTCGTCTGTGCTCTTTGCCAACCTCCTAGCGGCTCCCCAATTTCGCATTGGGTTCGTCCGCGAAGTTTCAACCTTCCTAGCAGCTCCCTGATTTCGCATCAGGTTCGTCTGCGTCTGACATCATTCCTAGAGGCTCCCTGACTTCGCGTCAGGTTCGTCCTCGCAATCTATAATCCTAGCGGCTCCCCAATTTCGCATTGGGTTCGCCCGCGCACCTACAACTAACAAATTGATACCTTATTCCTAGGGTAATAACCCTTCGCCGGCCACTCGCGTTGCTCGCGGCCCTGGCTCGTAACAATGGACTTTTTACGTTTTAGAAAACATGACAATATTCTTGGATTTTTCATTGTTTTATATTTCACCCAGTAAATTTCTTCACAAATGCATAAAAATCCGCAGTCGACGTATAAAATTTCAGATCTAAAACAGGCCAGTAACTTTTCCAGGCCAACGATCCAGGATCAAGAAAAGATTGTTCCTGAATGGACGAGTGAGTTTGTTGGGCGCTGATCGCGACAGGATTCAGCGTCACTCGCCAGTTATAATTCATCGACGCAGAAAAAGGAGCAGGCCGAAAAACGAAAGGAAAGCGGAAAAATATGTAGACCGGAGGGGCCTAGGCGAATCCGAGGGACGGCGTGCATATCTCCTCTCCCTTTCTTTCCCTCCCTTGGGGGGCTGTCTTTTTTCCCTATCCGTTTCACTCCCGACACACGTTCACCCCGTTCTCTCGCGATACCACCCTTCCGCGACGGCTATCTGCCTCCCTCCCGGGCCATTGTGCTCGAGAACTGTGCGCGGCGCTTTGCCGTAACAACGTACATTGTATTTCCGAACAATGGGATCCTTCTGCCCCCCCCCCCCTGTTCACCCCCACACTATTCCCCCACCCTCGGCAGCGCCCTCTTCGCCACCTTATCGGTCCTTTTTTCCCAACGGCAAGACCGCACTTTCCGCGCTTATTAATGGCGGCGAACGGACCCGATTCGATTCGCGATCGCGTTACTCCACGCAATTTCCACCCCCGCGAGTTATTACCACCCACTGCTCTTTTTCCGCCGCACTGTTTGTTTCCCCGGATCGTTTATAAACTCCGGTCCCACCCCCGCGATGTCGCGTTGGCTCTAATTAACCCTTTACGGACGGGAATTATTTTCAGTTTCTTATTACGGTTCTTGATGGGCCGACTGTGTGCAATAGGTGGCAAATTAATTCGTAGAATTTCTTCGGGTATTTATTAATTATTTATAAAAGCAGACTGCCGGTCTTTATACAAAATAAAAATTGGTGAGGAACACAATTGAAATAAGAATGAGTTAAATGTTTAATAGTATTAATCAGACGAAAGCGGTGTAACAACATTCCTAAATTCGTTTTGTACTTTATTCATTTTTATCATAAATGCAAAAAACCCGCAGTCTCTTTTATAAACAAGGAAAATCCGTTCTACTGTCCTGAATAATCCACATCGCTCTCCATGCATTTACTCGGACAAAAATCAAGATAAACAACTCGGAACGCAAACTCAAGAACAACACAACCCCCTCATCGCGCAATCATCCACTCCAAGCTAACCTGTCGTCCCCAGCCCACGATTTCCGTAAAAACGTGGCAGCCATAAATCTGAAAAGCTACTGCAATCTATAAAGAAACTATATTTTACAAAAACCGGCTGACGTGCTGCTCATTTGTCACCCAGCGGCCATTCTAAGCGCAATACATTCATCTTTGGGTTTGCCGTTTCAATAATGCGACACATTCTTTCGAATTCCGGGGATTTTTAAGCGTGCAAAGAAACCGTATCCCGAGATTGCCTTCGAAGGAGTTCGAAAGCGAAGTACTGTATTTGTCCGCTTAAGTGTCGCATTTCTTCCCCGGTCGAATGTCACTTAGTTATCCTAGTGTAACAAGTGTAACAAGGGTTAGGTATCCAGTTACTCGAATTAATATTCGGACGCTCTACAAAGGACGATAACTTTTCAAATATTGTACTATAAAATTTGAACTTTTCGGGAAGCTAGAGCAATTAGTTTACTACAGGATCTGAAAAAAATTTATTTCAAAAATAGTAATTGAACGGAATTGTAGAAAAAATACTAAAAGTTGCATTTCACAACTTTTTTATGTGGGTCTATATTGAGAATTTAAAAAGTATGTTTTCTAGGTTCGTGCTAATTATATGTACTGTGAAAGTTTCATCGAAATCAGTTGATGCGGGAAAAAACGACAAGCATCGAAAGATGTAAGAATTCTTAGATATAGGCAGAGAAACGTTTGTAGTTCATTGCAACGCTGACCGATTTTGACGAAATTTGCAGAATACAGTAAATCCTCATTTACTATCCGGGGTCGCCTGCGCGAACACTATCCAGTGCCTATCCACTCCACTGCCGACCAACGCCGCGCCGCGCCGCGCCGCGTTGATCTCGGCTCGGGTATATCGGTGCGAACACCACTCCATTGACATCATGAATCGAATGTTCAAACTTCTTAATTTTCATTATTTTTTTATGGGACTTTTACTGGATTATTTCTGGAATTTTTCTGATTGAAACAAGACCAAACACGATATAATTTCAATTGTATTTAGTGGTTTAATCGACGGTGAAAATTTCGGTTGCAAGGAAGGACAGCGTGTGAGAAAGAAAAATACGCAGACAGTCGCCGTCGTCGGCGTTCATTCTGTCCTTCTCAATTTTCGGCTCTCTATCGAAGTCTCGGCGCGGTCGGCACGGTAGACGCAGTCATAAAAAAATAGTGTCCCTATGCGAACACTCTCCGTGCAGAACACGGCTGTTGGAGAGTAAATGAGGATTTACTGTATGTTTAATTGACACAAATTCAAATTTTCAATATAGGCCTACATGAAAAAGTTATAAAATGCAACTTTTAGTATTTTTTCTATCAATTGCAATTTTTGAAAAAAATTTCTTTTCACATCTTGTAGTAAACCGATTGCTCCAGCTTCCTAAAAAAGTTCAAAACGTATACAGTAATTCTTCAATCGGTGCCCGGGGTCGTCCGTGCTATCGCAGTCCAGTGCCTATCCACTCCACTGCTGTCCAACGCCGCGCCGCGCCGCAGAGCGGCGATGATTGATCTCGGCTCGGGTGTATCGGTGTAAACACCACAAAATTGACTCGAATGAATCGGAATGTTCAAACTTCTTATTTTTCATTATTTTTTTATGGGACTTCCGCTATCGTATTTGTGGCATTTTTCTGAATAAAATGACACCGGACACGATATAATTTCAATTGTAGTTAGTGGTTTAATCGACGATGGAAGTTTCGAACGCAACGAAGAACAGCATATTGGAAAGAAAGAGACGCGGACAGTCGCCGTCGCCGGCACAGTTCAAAGGCCCGCGTGTTGTCACAATGAAATGGCAATGATAGAATTGTTTATTTTTCATTATTTTTTAATGGGACTTTACCACCTTGTTTCTAGCATTTTTCTGATTAAAATGACACCAAACACGATATAATTTCAACTGTATTTAGTGCATGAGAAATTAAAAATCTTGCTTCGCGTGTAGAGTAAATATGGGCCAAATTATATCGTGTTTGGTATCATTTTAATTAGAAAAATTCCAGAAACAAGGTAGTGGAAGTTCCATAAAAAAATAAACAATTCTATCACTGCCATTACATTGTTGAGAACTGGCGAGCATTTGAAGTGTGCCAGCGACGGTGACACGCTTTAGCCACGCGATCCGTATTTCATTCTGTCCTTCACTATGTTCGGGCTCTCGTTTGAAGTCTCGACGCGATCAGCACGGTAGACGCAGTCATTAAAAAATAGTGTCTCTACACCATCGCCGTCCGTGCAGAACACGGATGTTGGACACCGATTGAATAATTACTGTAATACAATATTTAAAAAAATTAACGTCATCTTAGAGCGTCCGAATATTAATTCGTGTAACTATATCTGTGAGACAATACTAACGGAATGACAAGATTTTGTTGTTCCTCCTTGTTAGACAGCTGATGCTGTGTGTACAGTAAACATTGTCTAACTTAATTTAAAGGGTCAGAAGCGAGATAAGCTCGAGCGATTCCTAGAACGGCCACCCGGATAAGTGTCGCAACGCGGACCCGAACCTGCGACACTTAACCACTAAGTGGGTAAAACTTTCACTCCGGGGACCAATAATTTTCACCTTTTCCGAATGTAATATTATACAGTTTGACGAGAAAATGATGAAACTTTAAAATCTAGTGCAAGGAATTCAAGACTCCTATGTCTTGAACCATAAAAGCTGCGTTCTAGCCTCTCAAATGAGCATAAAATCGAGCAACTTTACTCGTATATAACTTAAACAAATGAACTCTACACACTGAAATTTGGATTCCGCACACTAGAATTTAAAGTTTTATCATTCTTTTCGTCTAATCGTATAATATTACATTCAGCAAACTCGAAAATTTTTGGTCCCCTGAGTGAAAGTTCAGCCGTTCAGTGTTTACTCAGATTACGAGTAAACTTGAAATTTGAAAGTACCCTACGGTAACGGAAGTTAGTGTACAGAAATGTTGTTGGGGGTCGTGGGAGACTCCAGTAAGTTACGGGTTAAGGAAGACAATACTGTAATACGGATTCGAAGAAAAACTTCGCGTCCGTGACGGATCGGGAACGGTGTAATTAAGAAACGCGTTTTAAACGGAAACTTTTCGGGATCGGCTTATTGAAAGGACAGAGAATATGCTGCCTCTCCCTCCGGAGCTTCCGCGAAATGAAACGGTTAATTATTTCCCGGGGCTGGAGCGGGAGGCATTACTTTTAAGCGGCGGGATTCGCGATACCCAATCCAGATGAAATCCGAAGAAAGAACGAACTTCCGAAGTTTCATCGCCGTGAAACATTACGAACATTTCTCTCGCTCTGCTTCTCAACTCTCTCTCTCTTCTTCCCGTTGGCCGGGGTCGCTTTTATATTTTCGCACTCGGCTCACTTTTTAATCGTACCACTCGAAACCGGACCCCCGCGCGGCCCGAATCGCACGATTCCATCGGAATATAATGCTCGGGGCCGAAATAAACGTTTCTCCTGGCTACGATCAGCTAAATAATAAATTTGCCGATCAATGGGCACCATTCTGCAGGCAAAATGGCTGGCGGCCTTTCAACGCTCCCCGAGTTTCCTCCGACCGTAATTGCTTTGGTGCTCGTGGCCGCTGCGTCCACGATATAGTGGTTTGTTTAGCGGTCGCCCGTTTGTATGTAAGAAAAACAATTGATATAATAGATTGTAAAAATTCGCAGCATTGCATCAGAGTGGACATAGCTTAACGCATAACATTCGGAGCACTTATAATTTTCTTGTGATAATATACAGCGAACCACAGTAATATTCGAACTCTTTTAAAAGAACGATCACTTTTCTTAAGAAGTTGGACCAAGTAATATACTACAAGACGTGGAAAACATTTTTTGAAAAAATTGCAATTGGTCAAATTTACAGAGAAGATACTAGAAGTTGTTGTTTACAACTGATTTTATGAGGGAGGGGGGAGGCTATATTGAAACTTTGAAAAATACATTTTGTAGATCTGTGTTACTTATATGTATCGCCGATGCAATAAGCTCTAAACGTTTAAAGGTTGCAAAAAACGCAGTTTTTCACGAATTTCAGTCTGTAACTGAAATACATCTAAGGATTTTTGCGTCTTTCAATGCCTGTAGTTTTTTTCTGCATGTACCGATTTTGATAAAATTTTCGGGATATGTATTATTGACGCAGATTTACAAAACGTATTTTTTAAATCTTCAATATTGGCCCGCGCAAAAAAGTTGTAAAATCAACTTTTATTATTTATTTGTATTATTTTAAGTCGTTTATAAATCTGATCTTATCTATAAAAAGTTATCGTCCTTTTAAAAGCGTCCGAATATTACTGTGGTTCACTCTGTAACTGTTTTCATTACAAGAGCGTACATTGGGTTTCCTAGAACATGTAACTACGAAGACTGAAACAAATGTCGGTCACGAATGCGTGAAATTTTGCAGAAAAATGAAACTTGTATAGCGCATATTGTATGATAGAATAGCATAGACCGGATCTCCTGCGTCCCGATGCGTTCCGAGCGCAATAAAGATGCGCCAGCAATAATAGTTATAATACTAACAGTATCAGATTCGGCGAATTGAATCGCGAAAGGGATGGAGATGCGGTTTCTACATGGTTGCGTGCGCGATTGTCCACGGCTGGCAAGTTCCGTCTGGCATCGTACGCAACGATCGTCGCGACGACGTCGACGGCATTCGTTGGCAAAGTGATTTTCGTTCGTGCGCATAATAACCGACGTCGAGGCGGAATATCCCTAGCGGAACGAACGAATATATATATATATATATATAGAGAGAGAGAGAGAGAGAGAGAGAGAGAGAAAGAAAGAGATAAAAGGGGGGGAGAGAGAGAGAGAGAGAGGGAGTATGCTGGCGATCGGAGGGTTTAACGGAAGGGTGGTTTGTCTGCCGGTTGCCATAACAAGGGACGAAGGGCTGGTCTCTCGGTTCCTCGTATATTCCGGATCATTTTACCGTATAAACGTTTAAGCAGCAAATTGATTGCCCCTACGGCTCATGCTAAACCCAATAAATGTAATCGTGCTCACCGATTATATCGCGGCGGAATCGTGTGCGATCGCGCGCGTAATCGAACGCGTAAATTTCTACGGCGTCGCTGCGCGAATTGAACAACGACCATGCAACCCCCTTCTATCCGCCCACGCAATCCTCTAACTGCTATCAAATACTTTTACCAACTGCTCTTCTCTCTCTCCGTTTGCTCCTCTTTCCAGCCATCGAAGCCAACTTAACGGTGAATGGAGCCGTGGCGCAAACATTTTCCCCCCTCGGCAACCTCTTTCTCGAATGAAAAGCATCAAACTCAACTAAGTGGCGAACCCTTTCCCCACTGTGTTGCAATTTTTCCGTCTTCCGAACTCCGCGAATATACACTCGACGAACCTAACCACAACCGCGCACTAGAAAACTGTTTCCGAGGCAACAGTCCAGTTAAGTCTAAAATAAACAATTAGTGAGAAGCTAGCTGAAAGTATCCAAGAAAAATTTAATACGCTCCTGAACGTTGTAATTGAAAAACTTGATTTCAAATTCTTCGAATTGAAAATATGCTGACAACCACGCGATTTGATTAATGAAGATGCAGTATACTCGCATTTCGCGTACAAGTGATAAATAAATAATGTGGTGGGGCAAGTGAAAAACTCGACTTCTTCAGTCGCGGTCAAGGCAGTTCGAGGAAAACTATTTTGAGACACTCGGCCCCTCGCAGCTTTGTCGTCGCGTTTCGCTATCGAGAAATAAGCAGAACCCGCGCAAAAAACTCGGGCTTGTCTAAATTGAAAATTCGCGCGGAATTCTTCCGCTATCAATTGCCGTTTCCCCTTCCCGCGCCCTCGAGGAAATTACACCGTAAGCTCTGGTTGCGAAACGCGAGACTGAAAGTAACGAGGCACGCCGCGCCGGTACGTGTGTAACGGGGCCCGGTCTGGTAATCAAAGAAATTCTTTGAAAAAGAAACTCGGTCGCCTCCCACCTCACCCCCTTCCACGCAGCCTTTTAGCTTCGGTCACGAACCGGTGAACGAAAGCGTTTCTTAGATCGGCGTATTGCTTCTTGTTAGACGAAGCTTCACGTTTTATTTATCGCACGCAGCCTTTAACCTTCTTTCCGTGTACTACTATTCTAATGTTAACTGCATAAGTATTTGTGAAATTTTATTGATTTTAAAAAGACAAGTATACAATACTTAAAATATTTGAAACATATCACAGATAGCATTACATGGGGTGTATTTGCACACGATACACAGAGAGAATGTTAACACCGAACTTACCATCACCGGTTAAAATTACCGATTCCAGATTTTTTATTTTACTATATAGATATCTTTAGTGGAGCACATATTACAATACGAGCTGCACAAAGTCTAATTGTAAATAAAATCAATCTTGCCATTTTTATAAGGGAACACATACCAGTTACTTGCAATGCTCGGTACTTTTAGTGTCAAGCAATTTTACATCAACAATTTTATTCCACTTCGTTCGTATTAATTATGAACAAAGAAGAAACTATAGTACTTTTCCCTCTGCAATGCCAAATTTTGGTTACTACGTGGCGTCGCCATAAAACCAAGCACTACACCCCGTCGTTAATTCAAAACCGTTAAAATGTACCGTTTCTCGGTCCATAAACCAGCTGCCCGATGGTAATTTTAGAGTACAGTTGACCCTTGAAGTTTGATCATAATCCGCTTCAGGAGACCGTTCGATCTTCGAGTTGTTCGAACTTCAAATTAAGATCTCTCTTTTCAAGTAATGTAGATTTAATTAAATTTCAGAATCAAGGCCTCTAACAAGCGTCGCAATGACGAACATTCTTTCATTTTACTTTCTTCACTGTTCGCATTTCGCTTGTCTGACCCGGGCGTTGTCTCAAGACAAATGAATTTCCTTCAAACTTCGAGTTTCCGTTCGAATTTAGAAACTGACATTCTTGTTCAAATTTCAAATCGTTCGTGCTTTGAGGATGTAGTATATACTTACAGTAACTTATAATTGCCTGGAGACTAGCTGAACAGACTGAGAAAATATTAGTTAACCTTATGGCAGTTACGTTGTTGCAGTGCGTAATAAAGTGGGTGTACAAAGTATTCGTACACCTTTTAAAATAGAATAACTGTTTTATAATTGTACCAAAGGACCTGTTTTTTTATAATCAATTCGAAGCATTGGTTTACAAAATGATATGCAACAAAGATTTTCCAAATAATTATATTAATTTACAAGGCTACATGTAAAAATAAAAAAGGCATTTTTTTAAACTTTTTTATTTGGGCCCCCAAAGAAAATTTAAAATATATGTTTTGTAGATATATTACAAGCGATTGAAAATGGTGAAAATCGTAGTTTTACGTGACTTTTGATTAGTTTCTGCTTAAAATCCACAGAATCGTACATTTTTCGATGCGCGTCGTTTTTTCCTGCGTCAACCGATTTCGATTAAATTTTCAGCATGTGTGTAGCTACTATAGATCTACAAAACATATATTTTAAATTTTAATTGAGGACCCAAATAAAAAAGTTTCAAAAAATTCCTTTTTTATTTTTACATGTAACCTTGTAAATTATGATTTTACGAAAATCTTTTTGGCATATCATTTCATAAACCATTGCTTCTAATAGATTAGAAAAAATCAGGTCGTTTGGTACAATTATAAAAAAGTTATTCTATTTTAAAAGGTGTACGAATATTTTCTACATCCACTGTATAAGTGATAGGTACATTTACCCTAATTCGCAACCGTTAAAATGTAAGGGAGACCGGGGCTAGTTGACTAAGTTTTAACATATTTAATTTTTACCCATGAACCATTAGTATTTTGCTGACTTGTACACCAAAAGTTTGCGCATTGACTCGGGTATACAGATTTAATTTTGGAAATCGCTTTGAGCCTAGTTGTAGTTTTAATTTTTAGAATAGTGAGAACAATAAGTCTGCAAACCCCGGCTGTGGGATTAGTTGACATATCTGATGGGTTTAGTTGACTTAACAGTTACTTTTAAGTGTTTATAAAATTAATAGTATTAACAATACTTAAATTTTTATTTGTTCATACATATCTCTACCGTAGTGAATCAGATGATGATTTGTAGGTAAAATTAAGCCAAATTAAGATTACAAATCATCATCCGAA
>CM052202.1:14758842-14771712 GCA_028455805.1 Lasioglossum figueresi
GAAATCAGGGAGCTGCTAGAAACGTTGAAACTTCGCGGACGAACCCAATGCGAAATTGGGGAGCCGCTAGGAGGTTGGTAAAGAGCACAGACGAACCCGATGCGAAATCAGGGAGCTGCTAGAAAGATTGAAACTTCGCGGACGAACCCAATGCAAAATTGGGGAGCCGGTAGGAGGTTGGAAAAGAGCACAGACGAACCTGATGCGAAATCAGGGAGCTGCTAGGGAGGTTGGTAAAGAGCACAGACGAACCTGATGCGAAATCAGGGAGCTGCTAGGATGCGGACGAACCTGATGCGAAATCAGGGAGCCGCTAGGATTGTGTAGTATTCGTGGACGAACCCAATGCGAAATTGGGGAGCCACTAGGTAAAATAAATCTCTGTTTGGAAAATAGGAATGTCGCGAACGAACCTGATGCGAAATCAGGGAGTCGCTAGGAATGTTAGTAGGGCCTCGTAACTGATATAAACTAATTGATACAACCCGAGCGGTAAGGTTGTATCGTGTGGGAACGTTCAATTACTCTATTAGGATACAGGAACAATAATTGAGGGTTTAGCGAGTTTACACGAAATTATCAAATAACACAAATATATTCAACTAATGAGTGTGTTACATGTGTAATTTTCGCGAATGAATAAGATGAGTGTTGTTACCTAAATTCAGATGCTCGGTTTTGCCGCACTGGCAATGCGGGGGTCTCGTAGCGACTTTAGAAATGCCTAATAGATTTTATACCGGACTCGCGAAATCTATACGGTTAACTCTAGCCCGATCTCACTGGAAGTCGACTCTACGAGATGCAGCACGACGCGACTCGATTCGTGTCTACCGAAGTACTAGACCACGAGAGTAAATGTCAGAGGGTTTATATACCCCCACAATGAATGAACTGCTTTGTTCATAATCTAAGGGCACTCAGGGCCAGACTAATAACTCTAGTTTTTTGTCACTTCCAATGAAATCAGAGCCAGAGATCAGTCCTGATGAAAGGGTTCAACCAAGATATGAAAGGTTATCTAGGACGCTTCCCTCCAGAGACGATCTGGAAGAGATTCCTGTGCGGAAACGAACGGAAGATTTTCTCTATCCGCAACAATATAAACGGTAGATGCTAAATCCTAATCTTACATTTTTTGAGGCAGTTAAAATAAATATTAGGAAGGGTAATATTTACGATTGAGGAGCAGTTCAAACAAGTGTCCTCGTTCTGAATCATATTCTGGACATTGCCAGATAATATGATTAAGGTCTTGAGCTTCTGCTCCGCACTCACAGGAACATCCGAGATGAAGTGTACTCTCGCCAGGGAAGCATTTAAATTATAATGGTTCTGACGGCTTCTATTGGCGAATGTAACGAAATCTTTGGGTAATTTGAGACCCGAAATCCAAAATATTCTTGCATCGTTAAAGAAGTGTTGGAAAAAATATACACCTTTGTACAAGGCTTCATTCTTAATTGTATCGTTCGTTGGCATTCTCATTCGGTATTTGAAATCGTTTAAAAAATCGGTGAACGCTATTTTAACTCTAGAAAAATATGTTTCAGTTCGTACAAATAGTAACGTGTTTAAATCCAGTTTTGTTAATATGTGGATTTTGTACATTCCAGTAGTAAAGACTTCGGTAGGAGTTCAAAATATTGGTACATTATTTTGAATTTTTTGTTTGTTTATTTATACAGGTCGCATAAACATCAAGGTCATTAGCGACCCAAGGATTATGATATATGGTTACAAAAGATCTTTATACTTAAAAAATAATTATAGGTACATTGTGGGGAGATCAATATGAAGTTGTTATATACATGGTTACAGATATTGGTGGATTTAAGAAATAGTATAACTTTGACGATGTTCTTATTAAAATTGAGACATTCGCTTAATTTGCTAGGGATAGCCAAGCGACGTCTTTGGAAGGAGAAAATGGGGTATTGCAGGATGAGCTGTTCATTATTTTGAATTTGTTGAAGGTAATACAAGGAGGAATATGGTTTCACTTAATGTTTCGATTTGTTAAATTAGATATTTAGGATTTATCTAACAATAAGTTCCCTCTACGTCGCTATCCCTTATTCCTGGCTTCTCCTATCGTCTGACGATGAATAAAAAACGGTCTTGTCGAAGGTAGACATCGAACACATTTTTCTAGGAGTAGTTAGTTGGACTGAAGCGCTCGAGCGAGAAGCTTCCCTTGTACTCTCACTTACTGAATAAACTCTTTATATCCAGTTTTCATAGTCCTGTACTACAAATCCTTGGCATTTTTTTATTTCACTACCTCGAAGAATTCTAACACGATTGCTTGTAATTGATATGGAAAAATTCTGGTCACAATTCGCAGTCTGTTTATAGAATATAAGGATTTTATTCGATGAAATGACTCTTCGATAACATAGCGATATGTAGACCAGTTTCTAAACCGTGTTTCCAAAAACCAATACATTCTGTAGCAAACGTGTTTATCAGAATTGTTTTTCCGACTGATACCGAATTAGGTAAATACTTCGACCGTGGGTGAACAAACTCCAATGTTTTCCTCTCTATCGCAGTGCCAGTGATAATACTGTGACGAAAATAATCGAGTGCAATAATATTGATGCTCTGCAGACGAAGAATTCGAATTTTTATCCGTCTCGTATTTTTACAGCTTAATCTGCCCCTTGATGTCGAATTAACACAATGCTTCGTTAATAAATAATTACAGGCTCGTGGCACGAATGTGTGACAAAATATTAAAATTACAAATTTTCAGAAAATGGCTGTTTTACACCTCGCTGAACTCGTCTGAAAACACGTCTGATCATATTGTCTAGAAAAAAAAGTCTAACATTGTATTCGAAAAAATTAAATCTCCTTCACCATTAGAGGTATCAAAGAAGAAGCATCTTTCATGCGTTTTCTTAAGATATTTACTTTCCATAAAGTGTCAAAAAGTGATAGGAAAACGTGGCAACAGTTTGTTTAAATTGACAATTAAATCTTATTGTTAGAAAGACAATTCGTCGATGCTGAAGCTGTTTAAACTGTCTCAATTGTAGTCGTAGAAATAAAAGTAGCTCGGCCCAAAGAGAAAGCGAGCCGAAAAGCGTAACGGCAAGAGACAAATCGCTCGAGGACGGTGCTCAAGAAATAAAGGAACCAGTGGCTCGGAATCTAGGTAAGTCGCGGCCACTAAATTCCATAGAATCGATCGTAATGGCCGGCGTGTGTACCTTTCGCGCCGCTACAGATAAGCCCGGGAAGCATCGGGATTAGTATACAGCGATAAATCAGAATTAATTTGAACGTCGCCGCGCTATCCCTTTTAACGGGTGAGTTTTACTTGCTCGCCGAACCGTAGAATCGAAAAAGAGAACGCTCGACAATGGGAGAACGGTTAGGGGGGTTACAGGGAATGACGATGAGGGAAGAGGGGGGTTGGCGGAGGATAGAAAGAGGATAGAGAAGAGAGAGAGAGAGAGAGAGAGAGAGAGAGAAAGAGAGGGAGAAGTCGAGGGAGATTCATAAATCCAAATAAACGTTTGGAGCCTCTTCTGCCTTGCAGATTTCAAACGATCGCGAGCTTCCAAAGCGAATTCGAATATTCCCACCCCCGGCGCGCCACCCTTCTCCGGTTAATATTCCCTTTCGCGTTATTCATTGTTCCGACGTATGATTCAGCGGCTGCGCGGGACAAGGGTCCTTTAAGGTCAACTTGACATTTGAATTTTAAAGTAAATCCAGTCTTCCCCTCCATTATCGCGCGGCCGACAGGTAATTTCTGGTTTACTTCGTCCAAAAACGCTCGCGCCATACCCGAAAATGGAAACGTTTGACGTGACCGGCTCGTTCCCGTTTCGATCCCCGTGGTAAAGCTATTCTCCACCAACACAACAAAATTAATTTACCTTTACAGGCATCCGGGATCGTTAACGATACACCTACGTGTCGCTATACATATTTTACATTATTTTACATGAAATTAAGATTGAATTGCTATTGGGAAAAATATGTCGACAATCTCGAGAAATAATTTAATACATTTTTCCATCGATCGTTGTAACAAAAATTTTACAGAATCCTTCAAAATTCAATTTTAGACTTAGCATAAAATAGACTACATTTTAAGCAATCGCAACAGCTACAGACAAAGCAGTGAGCTTCCTCAAGGGACATAGGAAATTAATTGGAACACCTAATAAAACCCCAAGGAATAACGCACAACAGTAAAAATGTTGCGTTTGAGCGCGACGAAAGCGAGGTTCGATCGTTATCGCGTGATCCATTTCGAAAAATTTTGCGACAAATCGGTGGTCAGGTGCGTGCGTGTGTTTGGGGTGTTCGGTTCAACTTTGCGAAGTGAAATTTCGCGAGCGTGCCTTCGAAGTTTCGCGTCGGTTGTGCGCTTGACAGCCGTGGGCTCCAAATAGCGGGTTGGCTTGCGGAAAGAGGATACACTGCGGATGCAGTTGCAAGTGGGTTTCGGAATTTCGTGCCTTCGGACGGGTCGCCGCTTTGGCCCTTGTGTACGTACACACTTTTTCCGAACTGGTCCGCGAGTCTCAAACCGCGCTGTTTCCTGTGCCTCCGACGCGATCGTCGCGGGCAGAGGGTTGCGCTTGCTGAAGGGGGTGGAAAATGGCGTGGGAGAGCCACGGCGTTCCAAGTATGCAGGTATCCGAAGTAATAACGTGTCGGCCGGAGGATATGCTACGGGAAGACTCCCTTATTAAAAGGCTTCGGTGGCACTTTGGGGTCGGGGCACTACTTATGCCCATAAATAACAACCATCCCCGACCATGGATGGCGTCGACCCCGCCTGAATATCTCGTCGGGACACCCAGACCTTCCAGACACTCTTCCAGCTTCTTATTTTTACGAGAGACGCAGGCTCAAAACAAATTTAAACGGTCGTTGCTATGATCGTGCTTCGAAATCCTGCGACGCTTAGCGGGACACTATACTTATAGTGGGCTTGCAAAATTTTATTTTATTTCATTATAAACGGACTGAAGCCCTCTTACATCAGAGCTGTGCTTATTCAAATACATTGTAATCGAATTACATTGTATTTCTATTACATAGTAATTCAACTACGAGTAACTAAATTACATAATTCAAACCTTTCAATTAATTCAATTACTAATTCTTTCAATCAGACGTGTAATTGAAATATAGCTCTCCAAATTATAGCCCAGAACTTTGAAGAAGTGCGATATATTTTTATGTTTTACTTTCATATACTTGTGTGCTGTCTATGCGGCGTATTTTCTATTCCTCGTCCTTGTAAATTAAACGAATTACATTCTAATTTAATTGAATGAAGATCGGAATTGAAGCGTCCAAATACCGTAGTTCGTATACCGAACTTCGCGGGAAGTAAATCCCGTTCCGCTTGCTCGCGACGATATTCGGGGCTCTGACGGGGTTATGCAAGATAACCACGTCTAGTTGAAAGAAGAATTCGCGTTCAGGAAACAACACACTTAAGATATACTTAAAAACTTAACAAGATACAGAATTAACAATGTTCGAGGTAAAATACTGTCGCTACAAGTTAGGTTCGAGCGATATGTTAGAACCCTGCTGAGTTCGAGCGATTTATTAGAAGTCTACTGACTTCGAGCGATTTGTTAGAAGTGACTTTCGGTGTGGCGTTATGCATAAGGTCAACTCGGGTCTATCCTTATTGGCTATCTAAAAACTGTATGGGGTAACAAAATGATTTTCTATTGGCGAGTGGGTGGGGCATTTTGGTCGTCGGAGTAGGGGCATTCGAGTAAATCTGTGTAGGGCATGCAATAAATTAGGGTCGACGATACGGAAAGGCGATGTGGAAAACTAAGACTATTTGTTTGCATAAGATTGCCCTATCAATGGGTTCGCTTATGAGGTCTCGAAGTGGTGTTCGTGACACCCAAATTGTTCTGGGGCCGTCGCGTCGCGTCGAGTGTTTCCAGCTCTTACATTAGAGCCGACCGTTTCTAAATGAATAAATATAAATCTTACGTTCGGTCTGTTTAGAGAGCAAACGCGACTGTTTCTAAATAAATACATATAAACCTCACGTTCGGTCTGATTAGAGACCGAACAGGGATTATAAATTACAATATGACTGAATTACAATGTAATTCAATTACTTTGTAATTATAATTCCTGCAGTGATTCAATTGTAATTCTGCACAACTCTGTCTTACATAAATGTTTATCCAATAGAAAAAAGACTACGAAAAATAACAAAGAAGGTACATGCACGAAATCTCATGGTACGAAAGGTATGGTATTAAGTATCTGATAATCCTGCGCAATTGCCTTTTAAAAGTGTTTAAAGACCCACTAAAAAGGTCAATACGATTATAGAGACTGCTAGAGTCTGCAATAATGCGATTTATTGGATTAATTAATCCATGTGTAGATCTGGATTGAAGTGTTTGAAATCGTGCTCTAGATCTCAATACACGTTCAGGTACGTAGAAATTAATTTGCATAAAGAGAGAGGGACAATCAATATGATTATTAATTCAATTAAAAATAAACCTATAGTCGGATACTCTTCTTTGGGCAGACAATGTTTTTAGGTTGACTGTGTTTAATATTGTGGAGTAATCATGATCAAAGATTGACATTGGATTATTTAGCTTATATGAACAAAACCTGAGAAATTGATTGCGCACTCTCTCGAGCATGTTTCTCGAATGACTCTCGAAAATGAATGCAAGCAGTGGTGACTTTACATTTTGTAGATGAGGTGAAGGATCTTTCAGTCTACTGTATCGAATTCTTTTTTAATGTTTGTAACGGTTCTTCTTACGGGAAAATCCATCTGAATGGTCTCGGGTTAAGGATCGTTTTTATAATCATGTATCGAAATCTAGCGGTATTTGACATGTTACTGCTGAACGAATACAAAACATAATAATTTATAAAAGTAAATAAACTGATTTTTATTCCTTTTTGTATTGTTTCTTTCGGTGGCAAAACCCCATCGGGTACGCTCTTTGGTTAAAGGCTGTTTCTCTTGTCGTGTTTTAGCCCTTTCTCAAAAACAAACATTCAAGTAAAAAGAACAAAAATTTGTCTAATTGTAAGTACAAATGAAATTACTAGCCTGATGATTGACATACAAGAGAACAAGCAAGTACATCAACAGAGGATCTTCTTTAAAATGAGGAATGAAACTGTCAAGCCTGAAACTGTCAAGAATGAAAATGGCAGAAAAATATTTTAATCTGGGATTGTAATGAAGTCGAGACGAAGTCAGTAAATAATAATTCATGCAGCTAATATTTAATCGCCTTGAAAATCGATCGATACTCCAGTTTCCCCAAGACAAATCTTTTCCCGAGCAAACTTTTCTGGAATATTGACACGGAAACGGACTCGTTCGTAATTATCTGGAGAAACGCGGTATCGGTTTCGTAAGGCTGCGACGAAACAATTGGGTTACTCTGTTTCGTTGTCGAAAAGAGAAAGAGCCAACCGGGGGAACAAGACTGTCCTGTGTCAAACGTATTAGCGAGATCGAAATGGAGCGTCACAAATATTGACAAGACAATTCCGTCTAAATTGTCGCGTAAACAGAAATATCGAGTTTGACCGTTCTGTTGTGCGCGGAATTATCGCGTGACATTGATCGGCGTCGAATCGTTATCGTCGAGTGAGTGCAAAAATTCTGACCGAATTCTGACATTCCAAATTATTTATTTAAAGACAGCGGTAATCTACAATCTGTAGTATAAATTCTCGGTTCTTCTTTTATATATTCAAATAATTTGTACACACATAGTGTTTGCAGTATGTATTTCACTTGTTGAACCTTGTACCTAAAATACAGTATAATAAAATGTCTGGAACCAGAGTTAATGTACTTATTACTGCGGGTGTACGTTTTATTGCGGTATTTTTCCCAATAAGATTAAAATACGTAAAAATAAATATTTTACCCTGAACAAATATGTACAATTGAATGAGTTTCATATAATTACCAGTTCTGTGCAAAAACATTTATGTTTACCACGCAGCAGAGTGAATGTGGAACGTTTGTTTTCTACCGTTAATTGATAAAGAATCTAAAAAATAAGCTAAACACAAAATCTTTGACAGGATTACTACATACAAAATATGCACTGGACGCACGTTGCTATCAAACAAAAATTACTAATGAACGTTATACAAAAATTATAATTTACAAGGTTACATACAAAAATAATAAAGGCATTTTTTATAACTTTTTTATTTGGGCCCTTAATGAAAATTAAAAATATATGTTTTGTAGATCTACATATGTTAGTTATACACATGCTGAAAATTTCATCGAAATCGGTTTACAAAGGAAAAAAACGACACGCATCGAAAGATGTACGATTCTGTGGATTTTAAGCAGAAACTGATCAAATTCGTGTCAAACTACGATTTTCACAATTTTTAATCGCTTGTAGCTGGTGTGTATGTTAATCAATATCGTTTAAATTTTCAGCATGCGTGTAACTACTACAGATATACAAAACATATATTTTAAATTTTCATTGAGGGCCCAAATAAAAAAGTTTTCAAAAATGCCTTTTTTATTTCTGCTTGAAACCTTGTAAATTACAATTTTTGGAAAGTCTTTCTTGCATATCATTTCGTAAACCAATGCTTGGAATTGGTTATAAAAAATCAGGTTGTTCGGTACAATTATAAAAAAGTTAATCTATTTTAAAGGGCGTACAAACACTTTCTACACTCGCTGTATATGCATATAGATTAATCTAAAGTTATTGTACACTCATTAAAAAGTCTGTAGGTCTTCGGATTTTTCAAAATGAAATTTACGGAATTCTGTGGAATTTTCAGCTAACCCCCTGCAACACTGTACTACGGTGTGAATTGCAACCCCGATGAGAAACGAGGATCATTACAGCCGAACGATTTAGGTTTGGCCCTAGAAATTCAATACATTGATTGGACAAGTTTGAACAGTTCGAAGAGCAAAAATGGCTTGCATGTCGTCGAATAATCCGTCGAAACAACGGAGGTACGCGGTCCGTTAGCGGTCGTTAGGTGACAATTATGTGAGGAGCGATAGCATGCGAACGGCCGATCGACGGGCGGAGATTATCGTCCTTGGATTAGCGTTAAGTGTAAGATAAACACCGAAGAGCAGTTTACGGAATAACAACGCGGTATCTCGCGAGATTTTCCGCCGTGGATCGTTCCCATCGATAAGACGCTCAGACGAAATGGAGGTCCGCTATGGCCGACAATATTCATCGTATGGGGTACTACCGCGCAAAATAAGGATCGCGGATAAGATTACGAAGACACTGGCGGGGGTGGTGCGGGACGTTAACGATCTGCAAAACCGGTCGTATCGGTCGCTTCCGGTGTCATCTCCTTTATCCCTTGTCCTGATACGAAAACCAGTCTTGTCTATTCAAGTTTGTCCATGTCGGAGTCAATGTAGCCCTCGCACAGACTTGTGCAGAATTACAATTCAATTACTCCAGGAATTATAATTACTAAGTAATTGAATTACATCGTAATTCAGTCATATTGTAATGTATAATTCAGATCTCTATTCAATTAAATTGCAATGTAATTCGTAATTGCAATTGGAGTACAATTTTAAAATACTTTGTAATTAAATTACATTAATAACAAATTACGAGTACGTGGAATAGAAAATACGCCGCATAGGCAGCAAACTAGAATATGAAAGAAAAACATAAAAATATATCGCACTTTTTCAGAGTTCTGGGCTATAATTTGAAGAGCTGTATTTTAATTATATTGTATTTCAATTAGACATCTGATTAAAATAATTAGTAATTTAATTAATTGAAAAGTTTGAATTATTTATTTCTGTTACGACGTAGTTGAATTACTTAATATATAATAATTGTATAATTGAAATACAATGTAATTCAATTTCGAAGTAATTGAATTAGCAGAACTCTGCCCTGGCAACAGCCTCAAGGAGGCTCGGAATTTTTCTCGCATGATCGACTAGTAAGACAATCTCTTTATTTTTGGTGATAATCAGCAGAGACTTCTTGAAACAGTACAATTTCGCACGGAGTACAAAGAATTGATTCTGCGACCGCCATTGAATAATTTTTCTCGCACAAGGTCGTTCGAAGGTCATGATGTTACAGATCGTTAGACTCGTCTTGAAGTGTACTATGAGCCCGCGTAATTTCAAAAATGGATAAAAGAATATTCATCGTCCTGATTCGAACAACTTTCACCAGGAGCAATTGTTTCAATAGCCTGACTGTCGCGGTTCGATAAACATGCATTAACTTCGAGAGCAATATGTTGCTACGTAGTCACCCCAACCCAATCGCTGCCAGATTTCCGGACCATTTATAGCGTACCTTTTCCTAATTGTGTTCGGGGCGAGCGTTGTTGGCCAACACATGCTCTGCAGAAAATGTTTTCTGTAGACTATTTGGAAGACGGGTCCTTTTAGAGCCCGCAGTCGACAAACTGCCTGAATTTATGGCGTAGCAACAATAGATCTTCGAAGCCATGGGACATATTGGGTTGTTCGGAAAGTAATTTCGTTTTTTCCCGACAGAGGTTTTAATTGTATTTTTTTGCACTCAACTTCACACTTAAGCCGCATAATCATTATATGTTTTGATAGCTGACATAGCAAGGCTTGTGTGTGAAAAAGTCCAATTGATTCTAAGCAGTAGTTTCTGGATGGTGCCCTTTTAAAGATGGAAAGCAATAAGCAGCATTTTCGTCATATTTTACTTTTTTACTATAGAAAAGGTAAAAATACTATTCAAGCCAGAAAAAAATTAACCGATGTGTATGGAGAAGATTTTTTTTAATTCGGAAGTCTACTGTCATCAGCTGGACAAACTGAATGATGCACTCCAACAGAAAAGGCCAGAATTAATGAACAGAAAAGGTGTAGTGTTCCACCAAGATAATGCGAGACCTCATACAAGTTTGGTCACTCGCCAAAAGCTTTAACAGCTTAAATGGGATACAATGCCACACCCACCATATTCTCCAGATCTGGCACCTTCGGATTATTATTTGTTCCGGTCACTGCAAAATTTTTTAGACGGTAAAACCTTCGCTTCAAACGAGGAGGTCAAAAACCACCTCGATCAGTTTTTTGCCAGTAGAGACCAAAAATTTTATGAGCGTGGAATCATGCTACTACCAGAAAGATGGCAAAAGGTATTGGACCAGAATGGCCAATATATAATTTAATAAAATATTTGTTCATTATACGAAAATTGTCTTTCCTTTTTACAAAAAAAAAAACGAAATTACTTTCCGAACAACCCAATAATTACTTCGTTACCAATCTTTATACATTTCGAGCCTAGCTCATCTGTTTGCGAGTCCTCCTCGTCTTACTTATCGCGTCCTTTTGCTCAGCATGCCTTGTTATTTTATTGCCTGCTACGATCATCGTTCAAAATTCAAAGACCGCCAGCTCGAGTCACCGTCACCCCTTCGACATCCTCTGTACCTGAGAGTGAACGAGGACTAGGACGTTACCGTGTAATATCCACCAATACAACAGTTTTTTGAAACCGCTATCCACCAATGACTGCATCTCAGCTCATTTCGACAACTCATCCGGAAGGGGCGAAAAATGACTGGAGAAGAGAATCGTGTCGACGGGAGAATATCTTTAACCGGCGAAGCGGCACTATCGAGTCAATCTGCAGACTGTGAACATCGCCAGATCGAAAATATTGAATCAGCCACATCGTATCAAAACTATGTATTGTACAGACGTAGTTTGACGCTAAATACACATATAAAGCTCAACGAGTTCTAATCATTCCAACCGGGTTCGACTTTAGTTAATTCGAACCAGAGCGATCGCGAAACCATCGTCGCGTCTCTCGCTCAACAAATAATATCACAGACGAGGGTCAAAGTACCGAAACCTTCAGGAACGGTCACGCGTGCAGCGGCGAAGGTTGCATAAAACAGGAAGTCAGCGCAAGATTCCTTTCACAGGAATTTCCCACGAGTATTCAGGAAATTATCGGACCCCGGAATCCACCTGGTTGAAGAATTTACGCGAGCCATGTCGATACGGTCCTAGGTACTTCGATACCACTTTCTCCTACTCCCTTACTTTTTACCGGCGGAATCACGCCGCCGCACAGTGGGCTGGATCGAAAAATTTAGTGACATTTGTTATAACTCTTGAACCATAAGAGATATCGGGATGAAATTTGCACTAAAATTCATTTAAAAAATACTCAATTTTAACTGCAGACAAATAAATTTTTTTTATTTTGTTAAACAATAATTTTTAATTAATTTTCATTGATATTTTCTATTAAAATAAAATTGTTTAAGTATAATCTTTCAAACTATTTTTGACTTACCGAATATGTATTTTATATTTACGTTTCATACATGTAATTATTACATTCAACAAATATTGTCAGATATAAAATGTAATCGAATTATCTTATTACTTTATCTGGATAGATGATTAAATTAAAAATTTGACTGCTTCAGGATGTAAGGTTTTCACCTTTTTTTAACTGACTTGATCCGTGACATTGAAAGCAACGGATCGGAAGTTAACAGTAATCTGTAAAATATGTCGTTGTTTGTATTTGTTCTTGAAGTTTTCCTACTATTTCTGTTCCTAAATTTCTTAGAATCTTTGCGTCGAGTTTCTTGTGCTTCTTCGCTAAGTTGGCCAATTGGCGCTAAGGCATATTTTACAATATCTGCACTATGCACGAGCAGTTTGTGTACAGAAGCTGGCATATAGTACCACCCATAATTTTTAACGTAACGTTCCGCTGTATCTAATGTATACTTTCGTAATTTTTCGTGGTTTATTTTATGTGGGCAGGAAATGACCTGTAAAATCACGTGGAACCTTTTAATCGATGGTACATC
>CM052202.1:14771812-14807090 GCA_028455805.1 Lasioglossum figueresi
TTTTTTCTTTAAATTTTCTTTGAATTTCATTTTTCCTTTCTTTCTGAATTTTTTTTGTATCCGATGTGTTAACAATCCATTTTTTAAATGGTAAATTGTATGAAATGTGTAATAAACACTCCATGCACCGAATCCATGCATGGAGCGAGGAAATGCCAAAAGAATAATTGGTTTTATTGCACGATTTAACTGTTTATTTCTAAACAGTTCGCTAGAGAGTGCTAGAAGAGTCTCTTAATTGTTAACTATGATTCAATGACAGATATACTTACCCAAAAACAGTGATACTCGCTAAGTAAAAACTAAGAAACTATTAGTCAAGTTGTATTATTACCGTTCGTTATATTTTTAACAATAAAATTAATAGATTAATTATATTATTGTTAAAAATTACATACTTCTTTTAGGTAGGTACGAACGTTCAATGCAATTGCAAAAATATTCATATTTCGATGGTATTTAATTACTTATGTATTACTATATGCGAGTTGCTGTACGCCAGGTGACACGTCCCGATAACTTTAAACAATCATAATTTCTGAAGTCGGATCGGGTCGGACGTGATTTTTGTGTGGGATATGTAGAGGAAGGTCTACCGAAAATGATCTAATTTGTCCGACGAGGTCCAATTAGGCTCATTAAAAGATATACCTTGCAAAATTTAAGAAAGCATATAGATTTTATTCTTTTCGTTAAACATTAATTTTTAATAGATTGCGAGCAAACATCCTCAACTAACAGCGTTAATTGTTACCCCAAAGGACTGTTTTTCATTTGCACAAAAGAGCCAGAAGAAATATTAAATAGGGTAATCAGGACACCTCGATGAAAAGAAGCAATTTTTCGCTGAAAAATACTGCATCCCAAATGTCTATCTTTGTGAATTTATATTAACTATAGTTTTTGTGGACAAACATTAATGTTTTCAGCTTCGATGTTGATGGACATTTAGGAAGCAATACACATTTATTAGAAATCAATACGAGAAGGTCTGTTTTTTCGTGAAGTGTCACTAAATTTTTCGATCCAGCCCACTGTGCGCCGTATTCGCCCGATCTACGATCCAAAACCAGGACCAGAATATTTATCTGGTAACCCTGTTAACAGCTATCTTCCTCTCCCTGTAAACGCGCGGTTGGTATCGCGCGAGTTGTAACGCGATAATCTGATAGAGCGAAAGGAGAGTGACCTATACAGTGGCGCCGGTAAATACATACTAAATTTATAATCGACCAACAATCCTCCGGGCATGACCTGAATCGTTCGCGATCTTCAACACTTTATTCGCGCTTTATTACACGGCAGCTCCGGTAATTACCGGCTGGGAAATTATCGTGACCGTTTTCGCCGGAAAATTAAAATCGAAAACCGTACAGTGCGTTAAACAGCGCGGTTCCTGGACAACATTATTCGAAAACTACTTAATTAATGTTTGTGGCGAAAGTTGTAATCTTGATAGAAACTTTTCATAGCTAAAGTATGCTTATTAGTTTTAGTATAATTACTAGACTGTGGATTTTATGTATTTATGGTCGAAATGAGTAGGAGCAATTTAAAACAGCAGACAGATTAAATGACTTTAGGAGCTCCAATGTATAAGTGCCAGTATATTAACTTTTAATCACTTGCATGATATGTATTTACAATCTCAAAACTTCAAGTTTAGTGTTTCAAGTATGTATAAACAAAGGTGTCGACCTCTTACCAGGAAACATTTATTTTGTAACCAGTTGTGCAGAAAGTGGAGTGCAAGTAATTGAAGGTTAAAATTATCATGAATCAATGAAATTTCTATTTAATCCCTGTTTATTGTAATCTGAGCAAACAATTTTTACTTTTTGTTATTTGATATTTATCTTCTCCAAGCAATGAGAAGCTCGCTAGAATAGACGGTTCATGGGCAGGTCCCCCGAAAAAGGTAAAAACCCTAACCGAAAGCCAGCACGCGAAAGAGAAAAAGGTAGTCGGCTGATTTGAATGGAAAATATCATCGCGGGAAACGAACGGGGAAGAAGGATCCGGCAGAGAGAGGCTGTGCTTTCGACACTTTTCCGAGTGCGTCAGCTGAACGGCGAATTGTTAATTCGTCGGCGAAGCGTTTCCGGGCAACTGGTCCCTTCCATTTGCTTGGAGCGTGAGCGAACGGCGAGAAAACGCGGTAATTAATACGCAGCGGAGCAGCGGTCCGAAAAATAAACCGTTTGCCTGGGCTCGGTTCGCCTGGCGCGCCATTTTTCCTGGCATATTATGTATGCCGTTCTCTTAATGTTTTATTTACAATATCAACCGCGTGTCTAACAGGCACGGATTACCGAAAAATGGTAGATAGAACTCTTCTCTCCTCTCCTCTCCTCTCCTCTCCTCTCCGCTCCTCTCTCTCTCTCTCTCTCTCTCTCTCTCCTCTCTCTCTTACTTCTTTATTTCTCCTCTCGCTCGCAGTACACAGTCATCGGCGAGTAATAAATTCGGATGGGAAAACGACAGCGGTTCGGTCACTGGGAATCGTTCAATTTTTTCCTCGAGGCTGTATATCAATTTTTGTGAAAAAATACACACACACACATGCAAACACGCATACACTCAGCAAACACGTGTACGTCCATACATACGCGCATGTACGGGCACGATTGCGTTTCGTTATGGGAATCGCACGAGCAGATTGCACGACGGGCCGCAAGACCGCGTGGGAAGAGCGCACTATTTTTTTATTAGCAGCGTTATCAACGGAACGAGGTTGCCGGCGATAATTCAGTCGTTGCGCCGACGTGTTCCCTCTCGCACGCTTTCCAGTATCAAACCAACGCCCGGCTTCGTTTACTCGGTAAATTAAATACGAATTAATCCCATTTACCTGAGACGCGTCGCGCGCTCCGCGTTTTGAAACCACCGTCACACGAGAAACTCGAAATTTTTAGAACGCTCTTCGTTGCATCTACGAGCACCACTACCAGTGATTATTTTACACTGTTTTGCCTACGGAACGGGGAACACAGACAGAAGTAACTTTTCTGCAATTTTGCCAAATCTCAATGTTTGAGATAGGGTAACTGTACCGATTTCTGCGGTATAATGCTTCAATCGGAGTTTATTTTAATATTACAGTAAATCCTCTATAGACGCGACAGCCTCGGGGGGATTTGGTCGCATCTATCGTACAGAGTGCAGTAATCCCTTGATACTTGGGCAGGGGGTGGTTCACCGGAGTGGAAAGGAATCGTGATCTTCCTTGCTTTTCTAATTTATGGTTGCGTCTACCACTCCGCTCGGGCCGAGCGAGACTAGAATAGGGCAACGGTGTCGCCGACACAGTTTAAAGGCTCTCGTGTTCTCGCAATGTAATGCCAATTCAAAATGCTTTATTTTTCATTATTTTTTTATGAGACTTTCACTGACTTGTTTCTGGCATTGTTCTGATTAAGGCAAGACCAAACACGATATAATTTGGCCCATATTTACTCTACATGCGAAGCATGATGACGAAACTTTCACAGTCGATTAAACCACTAAATACAATTCAAATTATATCGTGTTTGGTCTTGTTTTAATCAGAGGAATTCCAGAGATACGTTTTTAAGGGTCCCATGAAAAAATAATGAAAATTAAGATGTTTGAACATTCGATTCGTTGCGTCCGTATAGTGGTGTTCACACCGATATACCCGAGCCGACAACAATAGTCGCCGTCTTGCGGCGCGGCCAGGCACGGCACAGCGTTGACAGGGAGCAGAGTGAGTAGGCCTGGATAGGAATCGAGACCCCCCAAATTGGACACTAGTCGGAGCTTTACTGTAGCTATTTTTTTATCTCCAAAGACCGAGCCGAACGTAGAGAAGGACAGCGCGTGTAAAGTGAGACCACTCGCGGGCCTTATGGTCTGTGCCGGCGACGGCAACTGTTCACGTCTCATTCTTTTCGATACGCTATCCTTTCTCGCGCCCGAAACGTTCATCGTATTTTAAACCACTACAGTTTAAATTCCATCGAATTGGAGCGTTTGCATCCGTCAGGAACAGACACAATTTTTCCAATTTTTTAACTGTTTTAAGTAATTACTTTAGATTTATTTAAGATTTACGTAATTTTATTTCTTACCAAAAATTTTTAATGAATTTGATTGAAACACGGTAAACATTTTTAAAAGGTTTGTTTTGCTTCGTCGTAACCTAAACAATTACCCGGCCGCAACCATTACACAACATTCTTTTTTTAGGCGATACAACGTCAGTTAACAACAAATAAAAGAAGAGATATGTACCGTTGTAAAAATAAATATATATGTATAGTTGAAATTATATCGTGTATGGTATTTTTTCAATCAGAAAAATGCCACAAATTCACCACGTGAAAGTTTCATTAAAAATAAGTGATAATACAGTAATGTCCCGATTACTGTCAAACAGCCGTATTTTTGGTTGACAGTAATCGTATTTTTGTTACTTCAAAGGCGATTCCGAACATAGAGAAGGACAGATTGAAATTCAAAGGTAAAGCCGAACATAGAGAAGGATAGAATGAAATTCAAAGGAAAGCCGAACATAGAGAAGGATAGAATGAAATTCGAAGGAGGACGCATCAGCCGTGCATCAGCTACCACAATTCAGAGGTGAAGCGTTTGATGCGAAGTCGATGCGTTAGCGGTAAATTTGAAAAAAGTAGATGCAAATGAATGCAAGCGAAGCACATTCTGCACAGTGTGAAGACAAACATCTGTAAAGATGGACCGAGTAGAGTTTCCTGTAATTTTACAAGAAAGTAATGAGGTGTTGACACTCTTACTCGATAAAGAAAGTGTTGCGAGAGCAACCGAAGGTATAAATATATACAATCAATATATTTTTCACATTACATAAATTACAAAAAATTACATAAATTACTAAATGAATTACATAATCTCGAAAGTAACGAACGATAATTTTACAGATGAACAATTTTTACGACAACTAGTAACCGAGTATCAATGCAATGCTGAGCAAAGCAAAGCCATTTTTGATTTTCATCAAATGGATGGAGAAGCGTTCCGTTTCCAAGTGCGTATCATGCGCATTAGTGAAACGGAACGATATCCATGCGCGCATCACATTGAATGCGATCCATGCGCTTGATGCGTGAAACGGAACGCACCCTGTAACAGAGATTTTATTTTGCTATTACATTGTTATGACGCACGAGCGTTTGAACTGTGCCGGCGACTGCGACTCTCCGCGTCGCGTAAGCAGAGATCAGATTACAGTAAAGTCGAGATTACTGTCCTCGGTCAACACCGGGTCTAAGTCCAGTGCCTACTCATTCCACTGGCGGACAACGCCGCGCCGCGTCGAAGGCGGCGATGATTGATTTCGGCTCGGGTATATTGGTGTAAACACCACACATTGACTCGAATGAATCGAAATGTTCAACTTTCTTAATTTTCATTACTTTTTTTAATGAAATTTCACTATCGTATTTCTGGCATTTTTCTGATTAATATAAGACCAAACACGATATAATTCCAATTGTATTTAGTGGTTAAATCGACGATTCAAGTTTCGGTCGTTAGGGAACAGCGTATGGGAAAGAAAGAGACACTCATTCTGTCCTTCTCTATGTTCGGCTTCTCCTTTGAATTTCGTTCTGTCCTTCTCTATGTTCGGACTCTCCTTTGAATTTCATTGTGTCCTTCTCTATGTTCGGACTCTCCTTTGAATTTCATTCTGACCTTCTGTATGTTCGGACTCTCCTTTGAAGAAACAAAAATACGATCACAACACCAAAATTACTATCCACCAAAAATACGGCTGTTAGACAGTAATCTCGACTTTACTGTACTAAGTTGGGGGGGGGGGGGGGGGGATATTCTTGGTCGTATCTATCGTGTAGGAATTGTTCCGTCTATAGAGGATTTACTGTATTCGTAATTTATCATGAAACAACAATATGTGTAACATTTTAAGGGAAAATGATGTGTATGAATCCAAAAAATATTGGTGATCCTCAAAACCTAATACACCGTAAGAAAATATAAAAACATAAAATCTATAGCATGTTGTACGTATTACGGCGGACGAAAAAAAAGTCATTTATACTCATTACTCCTTACCCATTGCGGATTAGAATTCGAATTGTAAGAGCGTACGGAAACAAACTACATATCAAGGCATTAATTTAAATAAATCCTGATTACTGTAACAAATGATTTTTTTATTTTTAACATGTAAAATGAATAAACCTTTTATTAATTTTAACACGGTTGTATAATATCACTCATAAATAACTAAATAGAATGAGAAATATTTATTATTTTTAGTATAAAGCTGTTTTAACTTAAGAGCATTGTGAAGTTTACAACATTTCACAATTGCATTTACAATATGAACTCCTTTGTCTTTCTCAAGTCTTCTTCCTTCTTATTTCTTAAATTCTCCATTCTCTCTTTGTTTCTTAAAAGAGATCTTTTCGTACACTTCGCTTTACTTTGTTTTTTATTTCTGTTACTATTGTTTTCATTACTTTTCGATTTAATTTTTGCCATATCTTCTTATTTGATTTATAATACTCTTTATCTAGAATCATATTCTACCTACTTCCACGTGTCGAATAGGTACCTAACCCAAAACGTTAGGATGAAGCGAATCTCGTTTCTCATTGTAATTGTAATTCCCACCGCAGTATTAGGGACATTCCTAGTGATCTTTGTCCCGCGATAATGCGCTCCTCCTTCACTTGAATGTACGTAATGCTGGGGGCTTAATTTTTTTGTTACAATTTGCAAAAGAAGTTTCTTTTTATATTTTTATCGCATCGAAGTAGGCATCTAAATAATACTAAAACTTTTCCCTATGCAATTGAAAGCAATGTAAAGAATTTACAATCATGTGAACAACAGTCGGTTGGTGATCGAGATACAAGAAAAATGGAATTGTTTTTACTTTCTATGAAGAACGTATTTTCAAATACTGAGATTATAAGATATGACAATGATTGACAATTCTATTTGCCTCGCCAACGGGAATACACGCTCATTGAATTGTACAAATTTATTCTGGTCAAAATATTTATTTTTACGTATTTTGATCTCATTGGGGAAAAATACCGCAGTGAAACGTACACCCCCAGTAATAGGTACATTTACCGTATCACACAATTTGTCAGAATTTGAAGAAGATTGCTTTAGTGTTTTATTGCGAATAAAAATTGCAAACGATGCAATAGATTGGGGCGGATTAAAGGGTGAAAAAATGCGAGTTTTTAGGCGTGTAGTTTTAAGGGGGAAAAGTTTCTCGGGGCACGGCCGGAAGTCCGTAGAGTGTATCGGCAACTTCCGGCCGAGCTGTGCCCGCTGCTCTCGAAACAGCCGAAATTTCTCTCATAAGCCGGATGCCTCACGCTCGGATCAATATCTCGATTCGTGTTCCGGCAGGCGGACTGTTTATGGACGGATGATTATGAGCTCGTTGAATGTCCATTGGCGAATCCGTCGAACGACTGAACGAACGAACGAACGGGCCAACTGCTGGCGAACGAGTGAACGAACGGCCAACGCGCCCGGCTAATGTAAACGCTGCAATATTCTGACCGGGGATTGTAATTCCGGCGCAATTTACAATAATTACCAGGGATTTCGGGATGCGGAAAAATTAGCTAATCGCCTCGGAAACCTCCATGGAAATATCGTTGAACCGTGCGACCTGACGATTCGACGATTCCACGGAACAATCGAACTTAAAGCGATATTCTGATCCGGAGATAGTTCTTCTCTATAGACCTTCTTCGGGATTTTTTTTAAAGAAGTCGGAAAAGATGGTATTGTACTGATTTTTTGGGGATATATTTTAGTATTATCTGAGGTATATGGACCATTTATTTTGAAAGTGGTGCAAGTCCATTTTCTTTTGTTTCGAGAAAATTAAATGTTAGCAGATCTGACAATTACAAAATATAGGTTAATTATGTGAAGTCTGGGAATGTTTGTACTAATTTTCTCAATATGTAATTTGATTATATAAATTTCTTTTAGGCGAATTTAACTAAAATAATATATATTTCCAGGCTGCAAATGGACTTACACCACTTTCATAATTAGTCAATTGCAAATATCATTTAATTTCAATTTTGAAATAACAAATATCGCTTAAAATATATTTCATATTAATCCAATTTTGTTTATAAATAATAACAAGAATTTGCTGGAATGAAGTTTCCTTTTTTTGTATAGTACTCTTGTCCGGCATTTCGCTTAATTTTGGTTATTCGTTGCGTATATTTTCCTTTATTTTCTTTTGCAGAATCTAAGTTCTCGGTAACAATATCCTCATCCGATGAAGATTCTATCTCTATAATTCTTCTTCTCTTATTACGTTTCATTAATTTGTTTTTCATAGTGGAATTATCTTCATCCTCCGATTCTAAGATTATTCTTTTGTTTATATTCGTGGGTCTTATTTTTGTGTAAATTTATTTAAAATAAAATAAAATAAATATTTTCAATTGTCATAAAATAACATTGATTTACCATTTCTTCTTACCTATATCGCAATCCGATGTGAATATGAAATTATCCATTGTTGGAGGAAAATAAAATAAGTAACCTAAAATAGTAACTTTTAAAATATTAAATACTAACTAGTTATAAACAAAAAGTTTACACTAAATTAAGCATAAATTACGTCATATCTCATTTTTTTTAAAAAAGGACTTACACCACTTTCAAAATAAACGGTCCATATATTGGGTTGGCAAGAAAGTAATTTCGGTATTTTAAAGTGAAATAGAAGCCAACTTTTTTATTCAAGCAATGAACTTTAATCAATAAACCATTTTCCATTTTGTTCGATGATCTTTCGCAATCTTTTTGATAGGTTCATAATTCCGCGCTCATAAAACTTCTGGTCCTTATCGGCAAGAAACTGATCCAAGTGCGATTTCAGGTCATCGTCATTAGCGAATGTTTTACCATTCAACAAGTTTTGTGAACTTCGGAATAAATGGTAATCCGATGGTGCAATGTCCGGGCTGTATGGTGGACGTGACATCACTTCCCAACCAGGCTCCAATAATTTCTTACGTGTTATCAAAGATGTGTGTGACAAAACACAATGGTAAAACATTTACTGTTGACGATGACCTGAAGTCGCACTTGGATCAGTTTTTTGCCGATAAAGACCAGAAGTTTTATGAGCGCAGAATTATGAAGCTATCAAATAGATGGCAAAAAATCATCGAATACAATGGAGAATATTTTATAGATTAAAGTTCATCGCTTGAATAAAAAAATTCGGTTTTATTTCACCTTAAAACACCGAAATTACTTTCTTGCCAACCCAATAATATAAATTTACCCAAAATACGTGAAATTGAATGAGCTGTACTTTTTCAAACAAGGGCTGTTCTGATTGACACGATTTTAAATTGTTCCGAAAATTATGTGATGTTGACAACGATGAATTTTAAATGATTTGAAATAAAAAAATGTAATGACTTTTTTGTCGGCGAGTATCAATTTTTTGCTGTTATAACAACTCGTAAGTCTCACCAGCTCCGCTATAAATCATCGAGAATTTTTTCCCCAGAACCAGATAACCTAATCAGTCCGCGGATATCGTATAAACAGATTCGCCAGGTTAATTCCTTCGGACCGCAGATTATTGTTATCGGCTGCAACGATGTTTCTTGACGTTGCGCATCGGTTCCCGATACCGATACGACATCGAAGATCGATGTTATCCATAGGAGATCTCCCGTCGAGTTTTAAGTAATCCGATACTAATATTCAGCGTGTATTCCAGATTCGCGACCGCCAGGAAAAATTGCATGGCTCCTCTCTCCCTCTCTCCTTCATTTCTTCTCTCCCTATCTCCCTCTCTCGCGGAGCGAGTATCGTTGTCGAGATGTAATTAGATCGGGGTCGCGCGGCAGGATTGAATTTGAAACTTCCTGAATTTTATATCCGTCCTCCAATCAAGTGCTGCTTTATCCGTCGCGGGTTTTTTTCTCGGGACTCTCGCGGACCGCTCGCGTTATAACTTAAATAATCGTGTTTGGACGGTGTTCGCGGACTCCCGCCGCACAGGAGGGAAATTAAGCTTCAATTAGATGGAATGGAAGTTTCCGGCCCGTAAACGGAGACTCTACCAATTAAACTAAACAAAAGAACGGGAACCCGAGACCGCGAATTTCGGTGGTCTCGGCCTCGAGGAATTTGAATTTATCATTTGAATTTATTTCAAAAAATAAGGGTCCAGAGGAAAATCGAAATATACCACGCGATAGAGCAGACTTTTATCTTGAGAAACCACCCTTTTAACCCAGATAGCACGGACGTCCATTGGACGTCCGTTTTTTGTCCAATTTACGTCCATACGCCCGATGTCCGTTACGGACGTCCGTTTTTATGTCCTGAGGATGTCCGTGGGATCTAAATTTCGGATGTACCAGGGACGTCCATTTTTTTCGTTCCACGGACTTCCGTGGGACTAGAATTTCAGACTTTCCAAGTACGTCTATTCTTTAAGTTTCATAACCGTGCTCAAGACTTTCGTACGTACTAAGATGCTCACTTCTCATGCATAGGACACATTTATATATTACAAAATATATATATTTATTATTAATATTTTTATATGCATACTTATATACAGGGTGTCCCAAAATTCCCTCAACATCCGGAAATGGGAGGTTCCTGAGATCATTTCAACCGACATTTTCCTTTACGGAAATGTCATCCGAGGCTCCGTTAAGGAGTTATTAACGAAAAACACCCTGTGTATAGGGTGTCCCAGAATCGGTGGTACAACCTAGGTGGGGGTGATTCTACATAAAAATACAAATCGAAAATAAAGAATAAAATTTGTTCATTTGAGGTTTCGTTCTCGAGAAAATCGATTTTGTGTATTCAGCGAGTACGCGTACACGTAACAATGGTTAAGATGGTTGGATCCCGATACAAGTCATATGTCACGCATGTCAATAGTACTAATATCATTAGTATCAAGATGATGTGCTGTATTATTCATTTCTGCCTATGGATTTAGAGTGAATTTAAATGAAAATAAGACATGTAATTTAGTTACTAACTTACTTTATTAATGCAAAAATTGTTGGAAATGCTGTCCATTGTGCTGCATACACAACTGTACTCGCCGAATTAAATTCGTATGAATCTCGATTTTCTCGAGAACGAAACCTCAAATGAAATAATTTTATTCTTTATTTTCGATTTGTTTTTGCATGTAGAATCACCTCCACCTCGGTTGTACCACCGATGCTGGGACACCCTGTATATATATATATATATATATATATATATATATATATACATATATACAATATGTATTTATAAGTATTATATATTTATTTATATACATATCGCGGACCGTAAAAATAAGCTTACGTGACAGTGAACAGAGTCAGAGTTCAGAGTTTACTCGACCGTCGCATCGTACCGAAAGAATTCCTTTATTACTACTTTTCAAGAGTTGGAATAATCTGAGGACAAAATGTTTCGAATAAAAGATGAACAGTACTTAAAGATGTACAAAATTCAATACTTAAAATTTCGAGAAAAATTTTTTTTCAACAAAAAATAAAAATCATTTTAATTTTTTAAATGTTAAAATACATTTTTTATCTCATAATGTTATAGCTGGCGTCAAGACGAATCCAACGACCTACTCTTTTATGAACCATCCGAACCCATATATAACGGTACGATATTTTATTCCTGTTTTACGGCCAAATACACGTGCACGTGTTCGTACATTAGTAGAGTATTCGAGTTAATAAAAAGCGTGTGTGAGTGATTCGATAACTTCAGCCACTTGTCACGATTGTGTTGGTGAAACTTGTCACTGCCATTTCAGGTAAGATTTTATTTTATATTTACTTTCAGTCATTGAAATATTACTGGCGAAAGGAAAATACAAAATTATAATTAGGTTGGAGGGAAAATTCTATTGTATTTTAACGCTAAACCTACCAACACCGATTAAAATGGCTGGCTCCAGGTTTTTTATGTTACAATTAGAAAAGTAATAAAACTGATTTCGTAAGAAACGACTGTATAGATATTTTTAGCAGTGCACGTATTACAATAGGTGCCGCAGAAAGTCTAAATAAAATCAATCTTGTCATTTTTATAAGGAAACATGAACCAGTTACTTTTGAGGCTCTGTAGGTTTAGCGTTAAAGAGAACATTTGTATCAATTTATGAAAATACATGTTTAATATTATTCAATCATATAATTTCCATCATTTGTAACAATATATTGCCATTTTTCAGATAACGTGTCAATTCCTGTTTTCCAATGATTTGCTAGTTAACATGTGTTTTTGATTTACTAGCAAAATTACCTGGTTATTTAAAATACGACATAGCTTTCCCTCCAACCTAATATATTCATGCTAAAATCTTCCCGTTTATTGGACAATGCTTCTCACAAAGAAATTCTAATTTTCAGATGCAGCCAAAATTTTTAATAATAAAATTAATAATTTATATTTTATAATTATATGAATAAATATTATGAATTATTGTATATATTAGTGTTGTATGCGCTATTGTATTATATTGTACTATGTACCTAATGTATGTGTTTGTAATAAATTAAATTTTGATTCTATTAAAATTAAAATTATATTTTAATGTTCTCTAAACATCCTGTAAATGTCCTTCTATCGTCCTGAATATCTCCAGCCATACGTCCCAGGTATGTCCCAGATATGTCCGAACGGGACGTCCTATGTACGTTCCACTTTCTAACTGGGACCTCTGTCGGACTTCAGTGGTACGTATCTCTGACATATTTCGGACATACGGACATTATTCGTACGTCCCTGGGACATACATAGGTCTGATACGTACGTCCATTGGACGTCCATCGGACGTCCGGGTGCTATCTGGGAAGTTTGTAACGTCGACGTTTTTTTCGAACCTGAAAGGAAAATATCTTCGCCCGAAATGAGTTGCCGCCAGTGGCGCTCACCACTAGAACAGCCGTTCGACGGGATACGGCACGGCAACTCATGTCGGGCGAATATATTTTGCTTTCTGTTTCGAAAAAAACGTCGACGTTACAAACTTGAAAGGGTGGTTTCTCAAGATAAAAGTCTGCTCTATCGCGTGGTATAGTTCCATTTTCCGCTGGACCCTTATTTCTTGAGATAAATTCAAAAATATCCACAAAAATTGGTGCAAAAGTGGTATCTCTCTGCCTTTAATGACTGTTTAATCATGTTTAAACAATCATAATGTATTAACATTGCACGTCACTGTATTTGGGAAAGTCCACAGAATCTTTCGCTGTAAAGAACAATTCAATATCTTTTGTAATAACATCACAATTCTGCTTAAATTTGAAAAATATGTCTTTTTTCAAACTCAAATTTCTAAAATTCAGCGCGAGAAACTCTACAAGAATCGCATAGTGAGAAGCGAAACGTTCTTTGGCTGTTGGACAGTGTTATATGACTAACATTGAAGCTGTGGGGTTTTCTGGGATCGTGATTTGTCGGTTGGTGAATAAGACTCCGAGAAGATAATGTCGAACAACTGATTTCCACCCGCAGTATTCGCGAACGGTGGACAGTGAGGTAACAAGGAACAGTGAAAGGGAAATATAAAAAGGGGAGGAAAGTCTGACAGAGTGACAGGTTTATCGTCGACGAGACACCGAATTATTCACAATCTGCGGCACGGCCGTCGGTGACGGTGTATAACGCGATTTCCATCGGCACGCGGTTGCTGGAGAAGTAGTTGAAAAAACGGGGGAAGAGAGAAGAGACGGAGAGAGAGAAAGAGTGAAAAAGAGCGTAAAAAGTGGAAAAAGAGGGGGCGAGAAACGTGTCTGGCCGAGAAGAAGGTGAGGAAGAAGTGCGAAAAGAACGAGGTCGTCGACCGTGTCTCTGGTCGGCCCCGTTTCTCCGCTTCTAGTTACGTCTAGGGTAAGGAAAACGCGGACGCTCTTCGACTCCAGGAGCCATTGCCCCGAACCAATCGCGCCCTCGAGAGCAATTATTTAAAACAAGAACAAGAGTGGACCGTCGGGCGAATTTTTTCGCTGAAACCGAGCCCCGGTTAAAACTCCATGGCTGCACTCGAACCGAGCGCGGAATTCCGAGTGCGATTTTAGAGTGCTGGATCAGTTTCGCGATGCAAGTCGACGATTTTATCGTTAGCATGCTCGTCAGTTGTATTGACATACCTACGCGATTTTGTACTTTACGCGAGCTAAAACTACGATCAAAATCGATAGATATTCTTATAAAGCAATAAGGGACGGTCGCGAAGGTAGAGACAGAGTATAAGTTGGGACAGTCTACATTCCACATTAACGCACTGGAAACACCAATGTCATGGTTAACTTGATTTCTGTTTATAAACAAACTTTTCATCAGCATTAGAAGCAACGAGTCGTGTTCGGTGTAGATGTGCCAAGCAAAGGCTAAAAATATGCCCTAAAAAGTTCTATTGTGTTTCTTATAGATTCGTTTTCAACTGAAAATATGTCAACCCTGATTGCTTAAATATATCTAATTCGTTGGAAATTTATTGTAGTTTAAATGTACAAAAAGAATTGTGCACTCATCGCGATATGTTACTTTTTTGTGTGTTCCGAAATGCCGTTTTTTGTAAAGGTTGGGACACTCGTGTCGTACAAATTGAGTTATTTCTTTGTGTTGCATATACACGTCATTTTTTTTTATAGGAAACCATGTTTAAAGTGTTTTTATGTAATATAATGAAATTGTTAAAACAAGGACTGTGTCGAGATCTGAGTCTATGCCAGATGATCTTTCGATATTAAGAGAAAAACAAGGAAAAAGTGCTGCTGTGATGGAAATAATCGCCAATAAAGAGAAAAGAGCGACACCGAAAAAAACACTATCCAAAAGTTCAAAACCATCGGCAACAAAACGAGCAAAGCGGGAATTGTCATTTTCATCTGATTCGTCGGGTTCATCTACTTCAGAAGATATACAGTGAGTGTAAATGTATTCGTACGCTATTTAAAATAGAATAACTTTTTTATAATTGTACCAAACGACCTGATTTTTTATAACCAATTCGAAGCATTGGTTTACGAAATGACATGCACGAAAGATTTTCCAAATAATTACAATTTACAAGGTTACATGCAAAAATAAAAAAGGCATTTTTTTATACTTTTTTATTTGAGCCCTCAATGAAAATTTAAAATATATGTTTTGTAGATCTACATATGTTAATTATACGCATACTGAAAATTTCATCGAAAATACCGAAAATACCGAATACCGAAAGAGGTACAATTCAGTTGATTTTAAGCAGAAAACCAATCAAAAGTCGTGTAAAACTAGGATTTTCACCATTTTTAACCGCTTGTAGCTCGTGGAAATTTTCAACATGTGTGTAACTACTATACACGGTGTCTCACAATTCCTTCAACATCCGGAAATGGGAGGTTCCTGAGATCATTTGAAGCGACAATTTTCTTTGTCAAAATGGCGTCCGCGGCTTTGTTAAGAAGTTATTAACGAAAAACACGGACCAATCAGAGCGCGGCTACAGCGAACGGAGTCCAACTCGGCGACAGGTCTCGCTTAGCGTGATATGCCAAGAATAGGCGTGGATAGGGCCGATTGAAACTAGAGATCGCGGTTTTGATCGTGTATTTAAATACACGTGTAGACGTGGTACGTGAACCGTGTAGTACGCATTTGAGGATCCGTGAATACGAATCCGTGAATAAGGATTCGTGTACACGGATCCGCGATCACGTGAATACTACGGATCCGTGTATACTATAGTACTCTAATTTCACAAATATCCTTACAAATCTTCACAAAGATCCTTAAATTCGCACTCCATGGTTCACGTACCACGTGTATTTACATACACGTGAAACGGGGATCTCTAGTTGAAACACCTCCGCTGAATGCCGACAACGGACCATCGGAGGTGAATGGTCTCCGGATACAGGAGAAGTGGAAGGTCCTGTAGGCCCTTGGGCGGTGGGGGTTTAGTGGGTATGGCGAAAGCATAAGGCCATATAATCTCCCCAATTTCCATCGTAGGGGGGAGCCGAGCCCCACACTACCCTCTCTGACCATCATCGGGGGAGAGGGTGTACGTAAGAGCATTCCCCCACTGCCCTTAAAAAAGAAAAGGTCCCGCCTAACGTGGCGTTGCCATTGGCCGAGCCAGAATCAATCCGTTTCATTTTACAAAAGAAAATGTCGCCTCAAATGATCTCAGGAACCTCCCATTTCCGGATGTTGAAGGAATTTTGAAACACCTTGTAGATCTACGAAACATATATTTTAAATTTTCTGTAAGGGCTCAAATAAAAATGTTTTAAAAATGATTTTTTTATTTTTGCATGTAACCTTGTGAATTATAATTATTCGGAAAATCTGTCTTGCATATCATTTTGTAAACCAATGCTTCGAATTGATTATCAAAAATCGGGTCGTTTGGTACAATTATAGGAAAGTTATTCTATTTTAAAGGGCGTACGAATACTTTTTACACTCACCGTAGATTTTTGTATTGTCTATATGAAGAACATGCCAAGGAAGTTGGTCGCACGAATTCCATCGAATGCAGCACCTTCTAGAGAGCTGCGCACTTAAAATGCGCTAATATGTAAACATTGTGAAACCGAATGGAACGATTAAGGCGGTTATTATGATTAACAATGTTTTTTAATGTCAAATCATCTTCTAAGAAATAAATACTCAATAAGCATTGTATATAAGGCGTTCTGACTTCATTACAACACTTTCTTTTCAGAGTTTTCGCGGTGTCCCAACTTATATGACAAAAATTGTTTTCCGAAAACATTGTCTTTAGAAAAACGACTATAACTTTTTATCCGCTAATGATATCATTATACTTTCTGCATAAAAAATGTAGCTGACAACTATACCTTTATAACGGTGTACATTTTTTTGTTTAATTTTCATTTATGACATTTTATAGCTAAAAAAACAAAACATGTCCCAGCCTTTACGACAGTTCCTTGCATTACCACTGATCGTGTGTTTTCGAACGACGTCGGAGAGACTCTGAAGCGATCAGGTTTCCTCGGTTCCCAATTGGTTTGCTTCCGATGAAAAGGATTGAATATCGAGAGATTTTATTGCTCACCTATTTCCGGACCGCAGACCCTCGGTATAATTTCTAGAATGGCGCTGCAGGATGTATCCTCGAAGCACAATTGGCGAGCATAAAGGCAGTTCAGTATGGAGGCCGGCTCTTTGATGTCGGATCCTGAAACCAGACACATCGAACGTTAGACATAAAATACGAGCGCAACAGTTTTAGTGGAAAGAGAGACGAATAACAATAGTGCCTCTACATTGCGCGCACGAACGCTGAGACTGTGAATCTCCGTACGTGTAGAAGTTTATGCACTTGTGGTGCATATAAATTAATATTAAGGCTAGAACAATTTGGGACTGCACTTTTCATCGAGTAACCAGAAATTTTTGCCTGTTTTCTATAACTGTTTACCTTTTTCCTATGTTATTCAATAGATTTGGACGAGAAGATGTGAGAAATTCAAGTTTCGATCCTAGAGGATCTATGGTTCAAAAGTATGGTTCAAAATTTCAATATTTCGCTGTAAATATACAGAAAATTTTAAAATACATACTCCTCGCTTACGGAATATCTGTAAAATAAATTTATTCGATAACAACCGATAACGGCTCCAACATGATCAAGCTTGTAAGACTGGTAGGAGATGACCAAGAAGGTTTCGAATGCGATGACAATGAAGATAATTGTGATAGCGAGAATTCAATCTCTTTGTCTATGGACGAAATCTGTGGGACTGAAAATAACGAGGAATTTGTATTGTCATTATCAGATGATGAAGATACAATTTCAAATGAAAGAGATGAAAGTATTGAAAAATACCGAACTAGATCGGTACGCTGTGCAGCTCAAAAGATTATGAAATTGCTGCAACGATAACCAACGGTAGGAAAGTTTGTAAGAAATTGCGGACACCAGTTGTCAAAAGCTCCTTAAAAGCAATGCAAGAAAAAACCAATATTCATTAAAATTCGGTATTTGGAATTGTCGGTAAAAAGGAAGAGTGCTATATATTTGTACGACAGAAATTTATTTGACCGACATCCGCCACATTAGAGCCACATTAAAATCTGCCACATTAGCGACCTGCCCTGTATAACGGCACAGACCGTCTCTTAAGTCTGTGATAACGGCATTCGCCACATTAGTGCGACCGTGCTGCCTTCTTAAACGCAGACAGAATTCAGGACCGAGCTGCCTGCGTTCTGCCCGCAACTTCTGCCGGGCAGACCTTGCCAGCAGAATGCCATACACCTGCACAACAATAAGTATCGGCAGGGTCGTTGCAGTAATGTCAGAATCGCGGGACGCGGTACGTTTCCCCTCCACTGGCTCACCCGACTCGGCCCCCCACTCTGACGTACCATGGGCCCCTTACGTTGTTTCTACTGCGCACGCGCTGCACACATGCGTACCTCCAGTCTGTCCGTGTGAGCTGCTTATTCGACTGTGGACGCTTGTGTGTAGCGCGTACGCAGTACAGTAATTTCCCGATTACTGTCAAACAGCCGTATTTCTGTTTGACAGTAATCGTGATGTTGAAATTCAAAGGTGAAGCCGAACATAGAGAAGGATAGAATGAAATTCAAAGGAGAAGCTAACCTAACCTAACCTAACCGTTCAATGGGAGCCATATGATGATGTTGTCACGTCCGGTGGTTCAACCATTAATAATAATTAATAAAACCAATCGTGTATAACACATATATTCTGAATTTCTTTTTATATTTGCTCTAATAATGTTGCACGGGAAATAAAATATCAAATACTATAAACAATAATTAATATTGAATTATCGTATATTATACCACATTGCGAGCGATAGAATTAAGGAAAATCTAAAAGATATATTTCGCAGTTGACCAAATGAGATTACTGACTCGTGCGATTTATTTCAAACTTAAACTCATCTTGAATTTAAAACTTTGTTGAACAAATTAAGAACACAGCGAAATCTATTTTATTAATCAAATGAAATAAGGTGAAGTGGAATAAGTGCGCATTAGTTTTTGTAAAGTTGGACTTTAAACTGATGTATTTTCAGTCTGGTATGTAAAAAATTAACGCTCTTGGTATCAAACTCTTGCCACAATTATTACTGATGAATTAGTATTCTGTCGGATTCTCTCGAATTTTGCTTGAAAATTATCATTTGATAGGATATTGTACAAAGTGTCAACTACTATGCAGCTGCCCCGAAAATGGGACAAGAGTGTCTCTGAGAGTTAAAAATGCTTTCAAACCTTGTTTCATATGCTACGGGGCAAAACAGAATGATTAACAAGCCTGCTATAAAACGCTTTTTATTGCATTAAATTATATTGTTTGGTTTTATAGAGTTATCCATTTTTAAACAAACATGTACTCTTATGCCGAAATATGAAAGGAGATACAGCGATATTAAAACAAAGTTTAAAAATGCTTTCGAACCTTGTTTCAAGTGCTTCGGGGCAAGAAAAGAATTATTATCAAGCCTGCTACAAAATGCTTTTTATTGCATTAAATAAAATTGTTTAGTTTTATAATTATCCATTTTTAATCAAACAAGTACTTTGATGCTGAACTATGAAAGGGGATACAGCGATATTAGAACAAAGTTTAAAATATAAATAGGATATTTATTATTAATATACACTTATGTGAAGATTTTGATTGATCGATGGAAACATAGTGTCGACGAAAGTTAATTAAGTAAATTGCGTCGATGAAAACCGTGTTGGTGAAATGAGTTGTCAACGAACCCAGGTTGACCCATACAGTATGCACTTACCCCACCGTGATAGTACGCACTTGCCCCGTGTACAGTAATGTCCACATTACTGTCCAACAGGCGTATTTTCGGTTGACAGTAATCTGGATCCTGGATCGTATTTTTGTTACTTCAAAGGCGATTCCGAACATAGAGAAGGATAGAATGAAATTCAAAGGAGAAGCCGAACATAGAGAAGGATAGAATGAAATTCGAAGGAGAGTCCGAACGTAGAGAAGGAAGAATGAAATTCAAGGAGAAGCCGAAGTCTCCGAAGTCTCTTTCTTTCCAATACGCTGTCGTTCCTTGCGACCGAAACTTGAATCGTCGATTTAACTACTAAATACAATTGGAATTATATCGTGTTTGGTCTTATGTTAATCAGAAAAATGCCAGAAATACGATAGTGAAATTTCATTAAAAAAATAATGAAAATTAAGAAAGTTGAAAATTTCGATTCATTCGAGTCAATGTGTGGTGTTTACACCGATATACCCGAGCCGAGATCAATCATCGCCGCCTTCGGTGCGGCGCGACGTCGGCCGCCACTGGAGTGGGTATGCACTCGTCAAGGAACGTAGTATAAACACACGACAGTAATCGGGACATCACTGTCGAAGCAACGTAGGGAGCCGATGGTACGTCAGAGTGGGGGGCCGAGCCGGCTGAGCCAGTGGAGGGGAAACATACCACACGTCCCACGATTTTGGCATCACTGTGTTGAGCTAGACGTCTGAGACGTCTGAGATATATGAAATGGAATTTCCAATATCTTTCGGAGATTTATGTTTGGAGTAGAAGGTATTTTAAAATGAATTTTTCACAATAACAACAGCAATTTTAATTCTGAACCGATGACTCGTTCTTAGTAAAATAATGTACTAGTTTCTTTTTGGATTATTATTAAAGCTTATTATTATTATACAGGGTGAGGACTATTGCCACCTACAATAACTCCAAAAGTCTGATAGTAGTATAAAAGTTTTAAAATAAAAGTTACATCGGACAACAGGGACTGTTAGATTGCTAGACAGGGACAGGGATTGCTAGATGGAGTTGCTTCAGAGATGTGAAGGTCACCTCTGTTTTTTTAAATAGAATGCAACATTTTGTTACTTGTTTTCTGATAGTGGCTATTGAGACCAATCCAACGAGATGCAACATGGAGGTCTTTGAAGGTCAGTAAAGATCATTTATGATAAAAAAGACGAAATAAACTTGCATTTACAGAAGGTGATCAAAGTGATTTCTATTGGTATCAATGCAATGCTGCAATCATCTTATCACGGATCGAGTAGTATTTCCTATCACCTCGGCACTAATCGAATCACATGCTGTAATTATTTATTGTACAAATGTATTCAATTGTACGGTGTGTAGGATGAGACCGTTCAGGATATCACGTTCAGCGTATCTACTAAACCTGGTAATGTAAAATAAACACCTCTGGACGATATCGCAGGACATCGCTAATAAGAATGGTAAGATTAGTATCATCGAATCAAGCGATTTTAAACGATGTATTTTTTCGAAGAACAAACCTATATGCTTCTCATTTACGGAGAATGTCAGCAAAATTCAGTGCGAGCTACAGATTTATACGCTGAAAGATATCCTCAACGTACTCACCCTATACGCCGTACAATTCAATACGTTTGTACAATAAATTGTTACAGTATGTGATTCGATAAGTGCCGAAGCGATAGGAAATACTACTCGATTCGTGATAAGAAGATTGCACCATTGCATCGATACCAATAGCAATCACTTTGAACACCTTCTGTAAATACGAATTTATTTCGCCTTTTTTGTCATAAATGATCTTCGCTGACCATCAAAGACCTTCATGTTGCACCTCGTTGGATTCGTCTCAATGGCCACTATTAGGAAACAGGTAGCAAAATATAGCATTCTATTTAAAAAAAACAAAGGTGACCTTCACATTTTGAAAACGACTCCACCTAGCAACAAAACATTAACACTACAATACAGCCCCTGTTGTCCAATGTAACTTTTATTTCGAAAACTTTTCTACTACTATCATACTTTCGGAGTTATTGGAGGTGGCAATAGTTAGTGTCTCACCCTGTATATTAATAAACTTTCCGTAGGTAAAATGTTGTTCGATGCCTGTTTGAGTTCACATAAAAATTCGATTATGAATAAGACAGTTGTGGATGATTAAAAATACATTAAGTATATATTATGTTCATAACGTATATAATGACATATTTTCATTTTCGAAACGGAGGAACCTCTTTCGCCAGAAGATCGTATGACCAGACTGTTAAAGTGGAAGAAAAAAAGCCAAATACAAAAAAAGATAGAGAAAATATATTTTTATATTGCAGTGCAAACAGTTGATAAGAATATAGTTTCTTTACTTGCGGACAGTGCAGTTGAGGAAAAACCTACAAAGTCAACGATAGAGATTCCCGAGATAATTATGAGAGCAACAGAGGAAAGAATAATGCTTAAAGTACAGCTACCGAAAGTAGAAAAACCTACAGCGGAACGTGCACAGTCTACTCCAGAGAAGGACTGTATTGTATCAGAGTGCGATATAATCAGAACCCGAAGCCGTCGGAAGGATTAGATCAAGAACCGTCATTTGGTCGTGCACAGTTATCGTTTAATCAGACTTTTAAACGCATAATAAAGCGTTTTTACATTACTGCTATTCATATCTTCTTCGTCATGATCTTCTTTATATATTTTCTTTAGCATTATTATGATAATTCATTGAAATCGGAGCATGTCGATATAAATAACTAGGCGATTTTCTTTTCGCCGTACATAGTCTATAGTCGTGGGAAATTCTTGGGAACCATTGATCCTCCAGGATCAAACCTTGGATTTCTCACATCTTCTCGTTCAAATCTACTGGATAACATAGAGAAAAGGAAAACAAATGTACAGGAGAAAAGCCCAATCTGGGACAAAACGTAATTGATTACTATTATCTTTTAAGTATAACATGAGAGCATTTATGGAGACATTGCACGAGGATATATTGCGTTTGAATAAATAATAAGCAGAAGTATGTGTCCCAGAAACACATTTGTATCTGTTGTTCTAGTGTCAATACATTTTAGTTTCACTTTTAATTTACGAATTTCATGCCAATATTTATCTCCGTGTTAAGATTAGCTTTGCGCCAGCAGCAAATTTGTTTAGTATTCAAGAAGATTGTAAAAGAGAAATCGCTAGGATAAATCTTAGCTTGTAACAATATTTGCGTGAAACATGTGCACAGCAATTTTATATACGCAAGACAATTCGAGAGACGAAGAACAATACTTCATTTATACAGTACATGCAATCAGTGAAAATGCGAACCAGAGTGCAACAAGTAGCTTGAAGGGATTTATGCACTTGCGATGCATTTAAATCAATTTTAACACTCTCTCGTTTCATTTTTAACTTTGTACACAGCAGCTTACGGGGAGAGAGAACTGCGAGAAAGTGATTGCTATGATAAATCTTAATTTGCGAGTCTCGGCTTGGTACATATCCGAATCGTGTGCACGGCAATTTTATATAAGACGATTTCAGAGACGAATCGCAATATTTTATCTATATTGTACAGTCACTTAAAATGCAAATCTGAGCAATGCGTTTTAATTTCAATATTCTTTCGTTTCATTTTTGATTACCGATTTCAGCGCAAATATTTTCCCCACATGTACAAAGTAACTTGCATAAATTAATTCCAGAGAATCACAGGTGAGGGATCACTATGATAAATCTCAACGTCTGAATTCTTTCATGGAATACACTGCTTACGCGGAATCTTTTCAGGAGTGAACTCGTCGGCGCGGGTAACATGGTTTATATTTAATTCCGCTCTCTTTTTCAATTTCCCCGTAAAAGTGCAAAACTCTTGCGAACTTCCACGGCGTGGCAATAAACAGAAAGGTGTAGAGGAGTGGGGATAGAAGTCATTAATAGTTCTGGATCGCGTAGCAACGATAATTTCAGTAGGAAAGTTGCTCGAACGAAAGAGAGAGGGGAAGGTGTATCGGGGAGGAACGGGCGCCGGAAAAAGGACGGGATAAAATGAAATGCAAACGGGTACGAGAAAGAGAGGGAAGACACAAGCGTTTCGCAATTTAGCATCCCCTCGACAAAGCGTTTTCTATTATTTATAAACGGCAATAACGCCGGCGAGGTTACTCCAGTCACGAGAACTCGCGTTTCATTCGGCTCCGGGGGCAAGAACAAGCAATTGATGCGAGCACGGCATGGATCGCGAAAACCCAGGTATACCATGGATCCTCTCTTTTTTCTCTCTCTTTCTCTGACTCCCACTCTTTTCCCCTTGATTTCCCAGTGCTCGGTAAAAGTAGAAAGCTCGGAGGGAGATAGAGAGACGAATCACCCGAAATTACACGGCCCATGACGCTATCTAATTAGCTCGGTCGAAATTAATCGAAGATTGCTGTGCCATCGAGTCTCGTTCGAGGCAACGACACGCGACACGGCCAGCCCATTTCCATTATCGCCCGTTTAACAAAACGCGACGATACAAGCAGACGCGTCACAAAAACACCGGCGCTATTGAAACGTTCGAAACGTTTCGCTTCCGGTTCGGTCAAGTGTCCTCGTGTCGATCGAGGAACGTTAAGTTGCTCTGTGAGCACTCAGAATTTTGTTTGTTTGTTAATTTTCCAAGATCAAAGACGCGATTACAACCATTGACATTTCATGTATTTTCTTCATTTTCTAGAGTCTGTTTGACGATGAGTACGTACGGTACGAACATCGCAAATTGTTCTAAAATCGAACTGGTAAATGTAGCGCAATGGAAATGGAAGTGAAGAGAACATAGAAAAAGTGTTGGAGAAAAGGGAAACCAAAATAGTAGATACATTATAAACCAACGGAATGCATAAAGTACAGGGAAACTGCATTAACTCCCTTAATGCACTACTGCCCTTCTTAAAACTAGGCTCCAACAAGGTCAAAGCTAATATACAGGGTGTCCATCATAATACCAAGAACGTATCTGTTTAGGCACTTAGTACGACACTACTAAAAAACAACGTTTATTCGGCATGAATAGGTAATTATTATGTACAGGATGAATCACGCAATTGTTCTAGGCCATAACTCCGTTATTAATCCATTTACGAAAAAATTTTAAAAGAGAAAGATAAGTGGTCCGAAGAGCGCTACATTCGTATGCCCTTAGATTTGTTTTTTAGGTGCAACTGTGCATGTGCAACTAACAATTGCATCATTTCTTTAAATAGAAATGCATATTTTTGTTGCACTAATAGATTCCTCTGTTCTGTCTACGTAAGAGATTGTTAGGGGACCATGGCAATAATATTATTAGATCTCGAGATATTTTCAAAACTTATCTTTATTGAAGACGATGCTCGAGCGCTTGAACCATTTATCTTTCTCTTTTGATATTTTTTCGTAAATGCATTAATAACGGAGTTATAGCCTGAAGCAACTGCGTGAATCACTCGGTATAAGGAGATTACTGTTGTTATTAGGCTTTCATGGCATATATTGTATAGCTGAGCGCAATCAGTTAAAAAATTGAGTCGAAATAAATTATTTCAAATAATAAAGTTAACTGTTATTTACAAATACAATTTAAGTTATTATTTGTATCGACAAATTATTCGTGATTAAATATTTAGTATTAATAATACTAAATTCTAATTTATTATTCATAGTCGTTTAACGAATTTTCTTCCAACTGTCCTCAGCAACGATAGTAATATTAAGTATCGTCTGTTGTGCATTATTTGAGAAGATTTACAGCTTGTTCAGTTCAGGCGATTTAGTCGCGATTCAAGTAGCGCGTTTCGAATCGCGCGATTGTGAGATACCAATAGTGGTCCGTATATTCAAAATACAAGAAATAAGAGAAAACCAAAAATTATTTATTTGATTTTCACCTCAATCCAGGTAAGAAATAATTTTTTATTTGCAAGAAATAATAAATAGATCACTTTTGGCATTATTTCAATTACTTTTATTTAGATAAAAAGTTTAGTTGATATTTGCAATCACGATCACTCGTTTATTTATTATTTAAATAAAAATTGCCCAACTCTGTCTGTGCCCTCCCGGGGACCTTCTTGTGAGCGCTCATCAGTACTTACTCTTTTGCACCTTGACGAGTGTCATTCACATATAGCAAGTCGAAAATAAATTTTGTTATGGGCTTTATAGACGAGGAAAGAAAAATTCGTCAGTTTTTTTCCTTTCAATTCACGTTTATTGTAAACGTGAATTAGTTGATTTTTGAAAAAAAATTCTTTTCAGTTTTAAAAAGACTGCCGAACTATGCTGAAAAACGAGATTGATAAACTTTTTCTTTTGCTATTCTGTGAGAGAAATTCGTTGCGATCATATCCGACGGGACCCGACTGCGGCCGGCATTTGTGCTTGTAAAAGTGGCGGGAACCTCCACATAAGCAACACTGCTTATAATACTGGCATAACTGACTCCGATCGGGTTGAAATTTGGTATGGGTACATATTGATAGGTACTTAACGTCCTGTTTTTAGCGAATTTTCTATATAAATAAGTCATTTTTTCTTTATTTCCAACATTTGGGAAAAATTTTTTTTTACTTCAGATTCGTATTCTATGCTACTGAAAACATGGAAATTTAAAATCTCACGGCGATTCAAGAAATGAAAGGGGTGCTAAACACGATGTCCAGCATTCCGATCCAATCGTCCCACTTGGTCCCACTTGGTCCCACTGTGTACCCTTTCGACTGCGTCTCCCGTTCGATTGGGTCTTTAGGCGCTCGTCAATTTTTGCCCTTTGCGTACACACACACGCACACGCGCGTGAGAGAGAGAGAGAGAGCTGCGATTAAGAGTCGATAGGTCGCTGTGCGCTGTTTCCAATCCCACGTACAAATAAATAGTGAAAAATATGGGACTGATCGTTCCGATGATCGCTGAAGCTCCACCGTGCTAAAAGATGTTCATGCGAAATACCCTGTAGCTCAGCATAGCGGATTCGATATATTTGAATTTATCATCGTCGCCGATTTTCACCGGGTTTTTGTACCGGCGCAGCGTGTGCGCGCGCGAGTTCCTCCAAAACTGTCGGGCAGAGACGGTCGTAATTCACCCGCGAATTTTTTCTTTACGACCACCACACGGTTGCCGTTCGAAATTATTCATTTGCCTCTTACGTGCATGGCGAGTTGGTAAAAAGTTCGCGACGGAATTTGAAAGCGGCGACCGCGGATGACGCAGTGCCCGGAACAAAAGAGCAGGATGGAGGAAGAGGGGTGTAGAGAAAAAGAGAGAAAAAGAGAAGATGGCGAACGGGGAGAACCCGAGGAAGACCGCACAGACCCTCATGGATTTTTACGAGCCACTCGCGAAACGGAAGTCGATAAAAGAACGGCACCTACGCCTGTAATTAATTACGGGGCGTTCGCTGCCGCTGGAAACACACGCCCGTAAAAAAGAAAGAAAAAACCGGCCCCGGCCAATCGCGTTTTCGGGTGGAATCGGGCTCGTGACAGTTCTCCGGTTGCACTCTACCCTGCCATCCCCGAAAGATGGACGGATTTTTCGACTCGTAAATCGAATTCGAGCCTTTTAACCCCCTCCCGTCGCTCTTTCGAGAAGCCTCGCCCCTTCCAATCGCTTCTACGACTCCGGGATCACATTTTTCATTGGAAGATAGCTAACTTGCTTCGAACTGTCCGCGATTAAGCGCCCTGGATCGTGTCGAGGGCGCCATTTATTAAATTGAACCTAAATGGCACTGGGGAGTCGGCCAGTTAATTATTCTTGAGCGAACTTATGGTGGGATAAGTTGAATTGATCTCCGCGTTCCTATTTTTATAAAATTTCAATCTTTTATAGAGTCGGTTGCTGATTTTTGAATACCTTTGTCAATTAAAACTCAATTTGGGTATGACGGTATTCAGACACGAGACAAAAGATATTATTTCAGTGGCTTTATTCGATGCAAAACGTTTTAGCTCGATGCACTTTTTACTTCACAAAATCAATGAATCCTGATTCACTTTTGAGGTGTAGCTTCAACTCGATTTTAAAATGTAGTCCCGTGAGAATTTTCCAACTTTCGAGAGCTTAAATTAAAGCCGGAAGATTATACTTTGTGATAAGATCAGTTGGGTTAAAAGAAGAAACACGAAATCATGACGAAATATCGATAAAACCCAGCTGTTGCGCGTCCTGCATCAACTCGTATAAAATTGACTCGATTTTGGAAGGTGTTTTCGAATAGATTTTAAAACATGTTCTCCCGTAGGGACGTTTAAACTTTTGAGGGCTTCAATTAAAGATAGCGAAGCACACTTTACGACAGATCAATTTAATCTTGCAGAAAAATTCGAAATCAAGTCAATAAATCCTATACTATATTTGATCGAAAATTCGTGTTGCAAAGAAAATATTTCCCCAAATTTTATCAAACATTTTATAAAAATTTCTTAACAATTATCGTCTGTACGAAAACAGTCAACTAAACAAATTTCATTTTCAAAAAACAAATTCCCATCATCTAAATTAATTAATAGAGTCTATCGCTATCGAATCAGTCGGCACATCATTCTCTATTAGGATGAATGTGTTTGGTCTCTAGGTTTCAAACGATCCATCATGGCGTCGCATCGCGTTGCTCAAGACGCAAGATGGCCGGTGAATGCAGGGCTGTTTGTCGGCCGTTTCTTATTCCGTTTCCAAGTGAACAAGGAGCGTGTACCCGGCGTGTAGAACGAAGACAAGCTCCGAACACGACAACTCCGTTCTTTCTATTGTTCACGGTCGCGGAACGAAGAGTAACGGACCGACCACGGGACACCGAAGGAAACTTCTCCGTGTCGAGAAATATTTTTCATGCGTGCGGGAAAACATAAATGTTTAACAGCGCGTGCCAGCTGGAAACTTTACAACGATCTGCCCGCGGAACACGAACTTGTTTCCCGTTGCTTACGCGAGCTCGAATGCGACTGCACTTCTCTGGGAAAAAAATGTCGTCCTAAGTATAATTCAAGCTGCAGCATTTAAATTTTCTCTGCTTGATTTGCATGCAATACTATCGATAAATTACCGGACGACAGAAACGGGCTCGCGAAGCATAGAATTCTCAACTATCGTTTAGGGTTTGTTAGAATTTAAACGGACTACAGCATAATTTAACAAGTATAAAAATATGTTTAATAGTTTAATATGTTTAATAGTAATTATATAGTTGATGATAGGTTAACCAAATTGTATAAATTTGTCCTTAACGATCTATATTTGTACGGATATTTGCAGTCTAATTGTAATTCAGACCTAAATTAATTTGAAATTCGAGTGGTTTTGATAGAGAATAAAGTTATTTAACTATATAAGCTATGCAATTCCAAAATGGGTCGTCAGGACCATTCTTAAATTAGATGACAGTATCAAAATTGTCGTGGATGTATTAATAATGACATTATCTAGTATTAACGATGAATTAATTTGCCAAACGAGTCGATATCTTACCAAGAATTTCAGTGTAAAAGAATTTGCTGTGGTACATATAAATATTATAAAAATAGATGAATCATGATACATCATTGCGTCCACATTTATTAAGTTAGACGAGGGTATCCAAATTGTCTTAAACGTAACTGCAACTCATTTCGCGCACTACTTTCATCGTAATAATTTCGCAACCGAACCCCTTCCACGAATTCCTCGAAACGAAAAATTGTTTAATCTTTGAGGCAATGTTTGAACATTGTAAAGTAGATTAACCTGTTCCGCGCAAGAAATACGATTCTTGAGAAGTTCGTTGAGGCGCCCGCAGAAAAGAGACAAGTATTGTCTTGTGAAAGTATTATATCTTGTTTTCTCTTCGCGGCGTCCCGACAAGCCAGTGAATTAAAAGGGAAAATTAAAAGAACCAGGTGTTAATTCCGTTCGGGGAGAACATTCCCCGGGGAGCAGTAGTTCATCGTACAACAGTTTTGTTCCGTAGGGTTTCGAGTGCCGAAGTACTTTCTCACCATTATATTACACCGACCGCGAGCACGACTTTCTTTTTTCGCAGATTCAATTTGCGTTGTAACTCGTCACCTTTTAATGAGACTATTCTGACGAATTGTGACCAAGCAATTACTTCGCGATTGTTTTCCGAAGGAAAAGTCGCTGTCCCTTCGCGGGAGAAAGTCCGCCTTGAGAACTGTCCGTTGTTCCTTCCTATTTAATAATGTGGAGAGTAATACAGGAATATCTTGAAAATCTTCCTTCATTGCTATGCTTCGTTCTACCGTATTATTATTATAATTATAAGATCTTCTGGAGAACATTTCAGCATCACAGCAAACAAAATGCAAAGCCTTCCTGTATTTCACAATTCACCTCATCAAGCAAACTTAATTCGGACCCAACATTCAGCACCGAAAACAATAATCCACTAATTCCTATCGCGTCCTCCACAGATCTGACATTTTACAGAATCGTTCGTCTCGTTGCATTGTGTTTTCTACAGTACGTAGAGACCTTATCTCGAGTCTCAGCGTTCCCTCCATTATTCCTATAGAATCTGCAATCCCTTTCTCGTCAGAAGGAGTCACCACGTACCGAAGCGGAATTACGACGTACCCGACGAAAAATTAGAAATTCCGTGGATCAAAGACTCCGGCCGGAATATGATGAAAAAACATCGTATTTAAGGGAGCGCGAGGAGAAGGGGCAAGAGGGACGTGGGAAAGGGGCGTGTTGTGAGCGCGGAATAATATTTCCATTTCGCTTTATTACTCCTGAACCCTGGTGCGAGAGCCGCCCCCGCCGTCTCGTTCCCTTCGCCGAGATAATTATTCTTCGTGGTCGCCGCCCTTTTGTGCGCGGGACGTTTCCCGCGCGTTTCACCCCGCGTTGGTTTATAATCGGACGTTATTTTAAGTGGACCGACCAGAACCAGTTTCAACGCGACCGGTTCACGCTTGACGAAAACGCAAGGAAAATAAACGCGGCGCGACGAACACCGGTTGAAGCGTGACTGAAACGCAACCGGCCGGCCGCTTGACTAGCTGTTACAACACCCTTGTAACTCGATGTAGTTACGTTCCCTCGTGACCCACATCCCCGGAGATAGATCTCTGCAATTTCGCCAAAACCTTGCCGAATTGAAACGCTTCTCCAAAATTCGACGTTTCGATTTGTTTAAGAAATTATACAATATATTCTTCCGTTGTCTAAAATAATGGCTAAAATAATTGTTGGAATACGCGACATCTTTCTGTCGAACAAAGATAACACTGTCGAACCAGCCGACGTCGATAGAACAGAAATGTCCTATTCTGTTTATATGGACTTTCCGACCTCCTCTCGGTCTTTTCTTTTTGTCTCTCTAAGAGCGATTACATGTGTCCGCTATACAGGGTGTTCGACAACACCCTGAACTGAAGAAAAATTAAGGGAGAAAATTTAAGGGGTGGTTCTCGACGATAATATAAGACGAAAATGAAGAATAAAATAATTGCGATTTCGGCTTCATTATTTATTTATTAACACTTAAAAATCCGCCTAAAATACGGCAACAAGTCTAACAAAAGTGTACGTTGCGTACGTCATAGAGGCGCGCGACAGTCACGTATCAAGTGACAGATGCATGCATACCTTGGTTCTCATTTGGGGCCCCAGCGAGGCGAAAATATTTAATAAATCGTTGGACGACATTGAACCTACATGAGTAGTTTACTCGAGATCACTATAAAATGGTATCCATTGTGTCCATAAATGTTGAATAACATCCTCGCAAATGCAAGTATCCACAAAAATGCACATTCGTACCGGAATTCCGCACAACTAATTCACGTTTGATGCACGTCAATCTGATTTTCGCACACGAAAAATAAAATATCAGTGAAATTAATGCGAGGTCTGTTAGTGCACCCACTTAAATAACAGCCTAATTCAACGTTTTAAGAAAATGTGTTCCTGCAAGAAGAATCGTTCGTACAAGGTAGCATCCGTATGCACACTGATTCGAGACAGCTGATGCGATTCATGTTACACGCATGAGATATTTGGCGGTCACAGACAGAATGAGAAAGAATCGTGAAATTCGTGAAAACAGGATAGACAATGTATTGGTATAGCAACGCGCGATGTTTGGGCGTGAGTTTCGTGTAGATCTTCATTTGTTTTATCGATCAGGCATTGACCGCGTCAGCTGTCTTGAATCAGTGTGCATACGAATGCAAGCGTGTACGGACGATTCTTCTTGCACAAACAAATTTTTTTGAAACGTTGAATTAGGGTGTTATTTAAGTGGGTTTAATTCACATTAATTTCACTGATATTTTATTTTTCGTGTGCGAAAGTCAAATAGATGTGCATCAAACGTGAATTAGTTGTGAACGATTCCGGTACGCGTGTGCATTTTTGTGGCTACTTGCATTTGTGAGGATTTTATTCAACATTTATGGACCCAATGGATACCATTTTATAGTGGTTTGTTCCAGTGTATTGTATACGGTGTTGTAGCGAAGGATAACGATTTGTGGATATGTTGGAGAACAATTTAAAAATGAAAGGACATTGACCCCTTCTACTCGATAATTCCATAGGGCGGATATTATAAATGCCCTTGTGGAATTTAACGAGCAGGTAGGTTCAATGTCGTCCAACGATTTATTAAATATTTTCACCTCGCTGGGGCCCCAAATGAGAACCAAGGTATGCATGCATCTGTCACTTGATACGTGACTGTCGCGCGCCTCTATGACGTACGCAACGTACACTTTTGTTAGACTTGTTGCCGCATTTTAGGCGGATTTTTAAGTGTTAATAAATAAATAACGAAGCCGAAATCGCAATTTTTTTATTCTTCATTTTCGTCTTATATTATCGTCGAGAACCACCCCTTAAATTTTCTCCCACCTGTTGTCGAACACCCTGTATTGCTGTAGCGTGCTTGTATGTAACTTTCTCTTTCAAACATTATTATATTGAGTAGATATTTCCAACGAACTAATTGTTATAAAGAGAGAGTAATTTAGTTCTGTCTGTGTGGCTGATCCGTGTCTGGTGAGAACGAGGGACAGTGTTCAGATTATTATTGCAACAATAATTACAAGGATTTTTAGTCATTTTCCGTTAGGAAACCTTTTATTCATTCTGTACGTACATTTACGTATTTACCTAACCCAGACATAACAAGAAATTTCATATTTAGTAAACCTCTGTTTGAATTCTATATCGCGAGTCTAACTATACGACGAGGGGTTAACAATGCTCAGAAAAGTCAGGAATGAAGTAGCAGCTTGTAAACTCGAAAGACACTTCTACCAAACGTGGAAGTCAACAAAGCTTACATATAATTTTCCCAAAATTTGTCTTTAGCTGTAAGAAATGCGCGTGTGCATATGTAAGAGGTTGCCGTCGGCGGTATACGTATGTGCTGCCGATCAATGCGCATTGCCGCGACGACTCACAGTGGTTCCAAATCCCGAAAAAGCGGTCAAAACCTACAAAAATGAACTTCCTCCTAGGAGTTTGTAATTTTAGGGTTAGGTACAGCGACGATACGACCACCGAATGCCAGTAAGGAAAAAGGTAAAAAGTTTATTATACGGTTCAGTAGTCGGTTTAAAGTTAGCCTTCGTTCGATGAGCATTTATCGCGCGCATTAGTAGGAAATTGAACGCCACCTTCTAAAGCGCATAACTTTCAAAATAGTGCATCAATTTCTATTCTACAAATTGGATGCTGTTCCTGTAAGTAAGTAGAATGTTTATCTGTTTTTGCATCTCCAAAATTGTTAGTCGTTACGTTACACGATGGCAATATTCTTTGGAGAACGTAGAAAGTAAAACTTGATGCGCGTATTGTAGAAACGTAGACACAAGTTAAAAGTTCCACGTCGTGCCATCCAAATTCCTTTTCTGCCGTGTTGCTAATACATTTATCTTTCAAAATTTATAAAAACCAACTGCCGGTAGCTGCCTGTCTGCTCGTACGAGGGTAAACTTTCAGATCCATATATTTCAAGTATAAGGAAACTGCCGACAAAAAAAATGAAAAGTTTGTCCCCAGAAGTAGTAAAATTTATAAGGAAAGGCAAATGGTTACAGAAGAAGATGGTTCCGAGGAAGGATCCGATATCGAAGATTATTCGGATGAATAAATATTATGTGCATATTTTACAATTATACTAATCGTTGATACACAAAGTGCAATTTTGTTTGTCATTTATACATTTTTATCTATCAATCACTCAAAACACATCTAATGTGTTGTCTAGATTTTAATCGGCCATTTTGTTTTTCAAATTCTCAACTTCGTATTCGTAATCAGCGACCCCAAAGACCCCAAAAACATCATTTTCCAAGCAGGCCCAACCATTTTTTAATGTACATGTTCGCCATATTGGATCCGTCATATTGTTTTTTGGAATTTCAACTTCATATTCGTAATCAACGACCCCGAAAACCCCTGAGTACGAATTTTTTAGTACATTAAAGTACGTTTAGAGTACTTTTTTGGGATTTGGGACCACTGTGCGACTGCTCGAGCCGTTGCGGCCTTTTCGGCGTGTTACCGATGCCGCCGCGTTCTTTGCGGCATGGTGCCCTAAACAACATTGTCGCGATGACCGGCACCGTTTCAGATGTTTTCGGCTATAAAAGAGGGTCTCGAGGACCACAGCGCAGTTGACGCACGACTACGAGCATATCGACATCGCTCGATATTTTCCGGTTTCTTTTACTCAGAGTTTAGATTTTGCGGCGTGTCGAGATTTTAGTTCACCAGTAGACACGACACGCGCGAATATTGTATTTATCGGGAACCGGACAAGTGTGACGGTCTTCGTTTCTGTACGTCCATAATCAATAAAGCATATTTTGTTCCGTCGCGCAGGAACAGGACACGTGGGTTTCGTTGCAACAATATTTATGGTACGTTCGTGACTAAACATCTTCCTCGAAGATTTAGTCAATTAGGGTCATTCGGCGATATTGAAAATAACTTTTCTCTGTAGTTTAATGATTATAAGGTATAATTTATTTTTAATATACGAATTTTACAAGTGAGTAAGAAGACGCAAGAACGAGTCACGTCCCTTGCGTAGTCAGAACATTAACTGAACGTCGCGTCGATGGTATAGAAGACAAAATAAAGAAGACTCATTTGTTATTAGCGCCTCGCAGAGAATGAAAAGCCTCCTTTACTTTCCAACAGGCGGCCATTCGAGACATCTGGCAAATTTCTCGTTGTTGTTAGGAGTGTGCAGACTGTCTTATGTATCGGACGTCCGAGTGTTCGGGTCGGGTCCGTCGGAGTCGGGCGATCTCGGTCGGACGTCCGTAACAAACGAACGCTCGGGTAGTCCGATACTGTCGGGTAGTTCGATACAATTGCGATTTCGGACCCAGGCCGACAATTTCGGGCAGTTTAACACCTTCAAGTAGTTCGACTAACGCAAGCGGTGCATCGTGTATACAAAATTTAAATTATAATCTATGTTTAAT
>CM052202.1:14807190-14840885 GCA_028455805.1 Lasioglossum figueresi
AAATTAAAAAGTCATCTTACTTTTTGATCACACCTCGTATATCCTCCATATAAATCTTTAAATTAATACTACTTCTAAAGACGTCCTCCTTAGGACGTAACAATATCAACAGATCTTGTGAGTAACGTTTTTTTTCGTCATTTCAAGGTCATCGGTGTTTTTTTAAAAATGGCACCATGTCTTTTTAACTTCATATGATAGTATTGTAGCTGATGTCAAGACGAGTTCAATGTTGCTCGTCACGAGTCCGACTGGATATTAAACGGCAAGGTGTTAGACAGTAAAGCCAAATAGAACGTGTGCGGGAAACATTGAAGGGAAGAGGACAGGTTGACAGAATCCGGAACATAATCCGTTCGTACGAATAGTGTTGACCGATCGTATTCTCCGAGCGGGGAAACAGGAAAGTTACGGTCTCGGAAAGTTGTTCGTTGCTGATCGAGAGGGGCGGGACGAAAGTAGAAGCGAACGACGCGAAATCTTATTTACTTGGACGACGGGCTCGTTCGTCTACCCGGAAGAGATCACGGTTAGGCAGAGAAGGCAGGAAGGCAGAGCTTGGATGGAGGAAGTCTGGTTTCGCCGCGGAAACCTTTACGTGTCTTGACCATAGAAGTTGGTACAATGGGCTCTGCCAAACAACCGGTCGTAACTCGCGGCCAGATAAAAGATATGTTCCTCCGATCCCTCGTCCCTCGCCTCCGCCAAGGCCCGCCTCCTTTCTCTGTTTCGACCTCCCTGTTCCGGCTATTGCCAAAACGTGCCTGGAAACGAGCATCCCTCGATAGGACCACGCCGATTACTCTTGGACGTTCGATATCCACGATCCTTCGTTTCACGGCGACGCTTGTAATCCTGACGAGGGAAACTCCCGTCCTACCCTTTCAATTCCCTCGGGATTAACGACGGATCTACCGGGCACTAACACCGACTGTTTCGCATTACTTTATAGCGGCATTGAGAATCCGATCGTTCGAGTTTTTAGCGGTTCCCATTAAACGAAGCGGTGGCCATGTGGCACCTTTGTAATTTTTGAAATCACGCTATTCATTCATTCACGGCAGAGTTGTGAAGAATTACAATTGAATTACTCCAGGAATTATAATTACAAAGTAATTGAATTACATCGTAATTCAGTCATATTGTAATTTTTAATTCAGATCTTCATTCAATTAAATTACAATGTAATTCGTAATTGCAGTTGAAGTACAATTATAAAATACTTTGTAATGAAATTACATTAATAACGAATTACGAGGACAGGGAATTGAAAATAGACAGCAAACAAGTATACGAAAGAAAAATATGAAAATATATTGCCCTTCTTCAAAGTTCCGGGCTATAATTTCGAGAGTTGTATTTTAATTATATTGCATTTAAATTACACATCTGATTAAAATAATTAGTAATTGAATTATTTGGAAGGTTTGATTTATGTAATTCAGTTACGACGGAGTTGAATTACTATATAATTGAAATACAATGTAATTGAATTAGCATAACTCTGATTCACGGTATAATTTGTTCCGTCTGCTGAGATAATATTTCTGCTTATAGGAAGCGTAAGTTGATTGTAGCCCCGGTGGCGCACTTGGGGGTAGGGGGGAGGGGGAGGGCTTGGCCCCCTTCCAAGAAAAAGGTAATAAAACGCTGGAAAATTGGTCAAACTGTAGAACAGCTGCTTCCTCTTCGATTTCGATGATTTTTGGATATTTTATATGTAAAACTCAACATTATGTACATACGTAAGTACATACACCCTCGCTCAAAAGTATCTGGACAACATGTTTAATTTTTTATGCGGTCTAGTTTACGCAGTACCAGAGAATATATATTTCAATAATAATTATGAGAGTTTCGTATTTCGAAATTTTCTTTTCTCAACCCTTATGTCGTTAACCAGGTACTCACTTTAAATATCTTTTTAAAACTTCTGTTATGCCTTTGTGGATTAATAAAAAAATTTCTTTGATGTCTATTATACACTTCCGCACGAAATTATGTGGACGACACGTTTAATTTTTTATGCGGTATAGTTTATACAGTTAATATTAAATTCATTAAATATCTCACCAACACTTATTATTATTGTCTTGAGAGGACAGCAAACCACGCTAATGGATCATTGTAGATTGAAACAGTATTAGCCTTGCCGAAGAAACTTTTATTTATTCAAGAGATTGTAACAATTAAATTGTACAATATGGTACTGTTAAAATAAATTATACTTGCAACAAAGAATCCACATATTTTTGAGCGAGAGTGCATGTGCCAAAAAATGTTATCTTTTCAACTCGCCCCCCTCCCCCCAAGATTAAATTCTGAGTGCGTCACTTTGTAACCCTATTGGTTTATCTACATTTTAAAGAGAAATTTCAATAGGATATCTTTAGGAATAAAGACTGGGGAACTAAATTACCATCCCTTTCTTTACAGTGGTATATGGTTGGTTACCTCTGGTTAATAAACCATACAATTTCCAAGGTTCATTCGTTCCTAGGCGTGTCAGCTACTTGCAGATGGGGCTTGGCTACGAATTTCAGATCAAAGACGCGCGAGATACTACGGTTTTGCATAAGGCACATATTCATGCGCTGCGCAGACTCTCGACTTTCAATCTCTTCCGACGCTGCTTCCTTCAATTCCATTTTCATTTATTTAGTTGTTAGCCAATTACCATTGCATAATCGTCTCGGAGGCGTTCATAATTAATCTTCTGACTTCGGCGTTCTCTGGCTCGAAGCTGAGAGCGTTTCGCTACGCGATATTCCCTTGACAATCATCGTGGCTGACTAAAATAATTCACAATTAAATTGTTGCTGCGGTGAAAGAAAGAATTCCATTGTTGGAAACACGGGAAAGCATGTTATCTGGTAAACTAATCCTTCCAGCTTCGTAGAAAAGCTGAAGTCGTTTGATTCATTTACGAAAACGTATTTCGATTTAAAGTGTGTGCCATCAATAATGGAGCTGGCTGTATTTCTCAACATTCGTGTTCAGAACCTTCAACGTTTCGAAACGATCTCCAAAACGATCTCCAGCAACCACATTCTTCTTCAACGTTCATCCATCTTTGTACCCAGATATAAATTGTATGAATTATGCCGATATCATACCGGTATTTTTCGGTTATTTCTTCCTAACCGTTATACAAGGTGTCTCAAACAGAGTTGTGCTAATTTTTTATTGTAATTGAATTACGCAATTGAATTACATTGTATTTGAATTATATAGTAATTCAACTACGTCGTAACTGAATTACATCATTCAAACCTTTCAATTAAATCAATTACTAATTATTTTAATCAGATGTGTAATTGAAATACAGTCCAGATTATAGCCCAAAACTTTGAAGAAGTACCATATATTTTCATGTTTTTCTTTCATATACTTGTTTGCTGTCTATGCGGCGTATTTTCTATTCGTCGTCCTCGTAATTCGTTATTAATGTAATTTAATTACGAAGTATTTTATAATTGTACTCCAATTGCAATTACGAATTACATTGTAATTTAATTGAATGAAGATCTGAATTATAAATTACAATATGACTGAATTACAACGTAATTCAATTACTTTGTACTTATAATTCCTGGAGTAATTCAATTGTTATTCTGCACAACTCTGATCTCAAAATTCCTACAACATTCGGAAATAGGAGGTTCCTGAGATCATTTGAAGCGACATTTTCTTTTTCAAGCATGGCGTCCGCGGCTTTGTTAATGAATTATTAACGAAAAACACGGACCAATCAGAGCGCGGCTACAGCCGATTGATTCTAGCTCGGCCAACGGCGACGCCACGTTAAGCAGGACCTGTCGCCTAGTCGGACTCCGTTCGCTGTAGCCGCGCTCCGATTGGTCCGTGTTTTTCGTTAATAAAGTTCTTCACCGATTGCTTTGAAATTTTGACACAACGTTGCATTCGAATACGCGCGTGTATTTATATACCTAATCTATGTAATCTATTCGATTGACGTTTGCAATCACCATCAACTTAGCTCAGGGCCAATCTTCAGAATTGTGTGGTTTAGATCTAGTGTCGGCAAACCAGACAATCTCTATATTTGCAGAGACAATGGAACAACAAAAAATATTGTGTACCCACAAGCATTGTGAAATTAAACGGGTCCCATGGAAATCACCGACACCGGTTTCGTCGACACAATTTTCACCGACTCCAGATTTGACCGACGATAACTTTGACCGACAACGACTTTAGTCTAAAGTTTAGTCTATAGCGTAATAATTATATTTTTATAGAAAAGTAAAAGTGTCAGTGTAGAATAGTTAAAGAAAAAGAATGTCAGCATCATCTTTAGAAGCGATGTTACTATCGGATAATACTATCGTCAACTAAAATTGTTGTCGGTTAAATTCGTCGACGGTCATAGTTATTGTCGGTCAAATCTGGAGTCGGTGAAATATTGTCAGTGAAAACTGTGTCGATGAAACCTGTGACGGTGATTTCCATGGGACCCAATTAAACGTATTAGAAACGTGCCCTTTCTCTTTTCCTTCTTTTCCATTTAACCAGACTGAGCAACAGCAACGCGTGGCCGGGTACAGCTAGTTATTAGATACATTTAAAAATCACTTAATTGGAAGGTTAATACGACTGGAAGGTCTTTGGCTTAATGTTTTATGACGGCCATAGTAGATACATCGTCGGTGGATAGTTAACCTGAATTCGAACTCGCGCTTGTTCCTTCGCACGAAGGGTTTTACGACGTAACGTACTTACATTGTGTATATTTAACTAATTTAGGTGAATGTGCTTCTTGAGGGTTCTCGCGTAAGTGGCACGCAGTTCCTTTTTATTTGGGGCACCCATTGCATTGGAAAAACCGAAAAAATACCGGTATTTATTTTGGTTTCGGTAGAATATCGGTTATACCGAAACCGATATTTTAACGATTCCGGTTTTCAACCATTTTGGTATTATTTCCGTTTCGGTACAGCCTGTTGGCATAATACCGGTATTAAAAGTTTACCGGTATTAAGTCCCTAATCTGAACGGACCCAGGGATTGGCAGCGAGAGGTTTGCCAGCCTACCAGGCTAATTTTACGGTTGGTTAGCACCGTTCCTTGTTATCTGTGCAGGTGAGTGTCCTTTATTGCGCGACGATGTAATGGCTGGTGTCCGTGAAACTTCACCGACTGCCGATAAAGCGTCTCCGAATCGGGGACGTTAAGGCACGCCGAGGCGAGCCGTGGAACCGGGGCAATAAAAGTCGGTCGAAAATTTATTACGATTCTTCCGGCTGTCTCGACCTCTGTCTCGATCCGCGGCTCGCAGTTGGCCCGCAAGGAGGAAAACGCCGTGCCACGGCAATGTGGCTCCGCGGCAACCGTGGAACGGCCCCGGGGCTGCGAAAACCCCGCCCCCCTGGTCCTGGGATGAAATTTTAAACTACGACGTCCGGGAACTTTGTGGATCAAATCGAATTTCCCAACCCCTTTGTCGCAGAGCGCTGCGCCGAACTGGTTGCAAGGGTGGGACGCCACGATCCCGAATAAGAATTCGCAAAGAGGAGACAGAACCACCACCGGAGGCAACAGGAACGTTTTTTTTCACTTGAACAGGTTGTTTATATGCTGACCAATGTTAGCAAACGCGGAGCGTTGGCTCGGTGATTCATACAATTTTCAACGTTTTGTGTACAGCATAAAATAGTAAGTGTCAATTTTTTTTTAACAGATTGTTTGGCTGCAGACAACAGGTTTTTCGCCCCCATTGTTCCTCGGAAGAGCACCGAAAAGAAATCAAAAGAATTCTACGTTCCACTAAAAACGAAAAATTGCATTCAAACCAGATGCGTACAATCGATTCCCTCCACTTCCCCTAAAAAATGAATTGTCGCTGTACACGCTATCTAAGAACCGTTCGAAAGATCGTCCACAAAACCGACTCTTTTCCCCAATTGAAATAAACCTCGATGAACCTGCACCGTCGGGAAACACAGGTCGGAAAACAACAACCCTCGCGAGACATTTCTCCGCTGGCGAAACGAGGAAATTCTGGGGATCGTGAAATTTTACGGAGAGGCTGGCAAACATCCTCCTTTTTAACCGAGCAGTTAAGAATAATGCTTTTTATGCACCCGGGCGGCGGCGTTGCACGAAGCTTGTTCAGGGGCGAAGATAAACTTCGAAAGAGATTTCGAAAATTCTATTCGCCGCGCGAGCACAATTAGGCGGATATTTCGCGGGCCGCGAGACTTTTATCGCGCTTTCTGGCAATGGGCCCTCTCTCCCCCGACGCGACGGTTTATGTTTCGACGTATATGTCACGGCTTGAGTGCATAATGCAGACACAAGGTGTTTTGCCGGTTATTGCATGGTCCGTGTAACGTTCTCTCCCGCCAGGCCAGAGAAGTGTGAACCGAGCGCGACTTTTTATTGCGCACTCGCTTCGACACGACGGGCAGATGTTGGCGTTATCCTCGATGCCACGGTCATTTCTATTTGAATACTTTAAGGCGCAATTGGACAGGAGAACACGGCTGCAGCCGTTTCGAGTTCTGTCTCTCTACGCGCAGCATAAATTGCGGAAACCCCTCTAAGCGCGTCTTCGGCGGGGATTATCCAATCGTTGAAGGCCGGACGCTCGCGAGGTGTACTTAAGCCGGTGAAGCCGTGCAACGTGTTTCGCTGTTAGGCCACAGTGAGCTGATGCTTTTTTTTTACTCGCCGACCTGTTGAGTTGGAAACAGAGTCTCTAGACTCCCCCTTCCCTAGTCCCTAGTTCTCCCTTTCCTAATAATTCCCCACCCAGGCCTCTTCCCTAGTCCCTTTTTCCTAGACTCGACCCTCCTTAAGTCAAATTCCAAGTTCCCTTCCCAGCCCTTCCCCTTATTTCATCTTTAGTCCCTCCTACAGATCACTCACCTAGGCCCTTTCCTACTTCCTTCCTCAGACCATTCGCTACATAGAAATCAACAAAAAACAAATTATTGATCAAGGTGCTGCAGAGAAGTCAAAAACCGCCACCAACAAGCGAGATATCGAAACAGCCATCCAACTATGGCTGAAGAGGGCATCCGATGGAATCGCCTCAATAAATAAACAATTTCAGAATTCTTCTAACCCTGTATGATTTGTAAGGAAAAGCCGTAAGGAAAAGCGGGTTTATATTTGGGCACACGGATACGCAAACGTTAATGACAGACGTGTCTGTCGCGGGCGCTCGTTTCGATCTGCCTTCTTGTAATTCGTTGGCGATCGTAATTTTACATTTCTTCTGTTATTTATGATTCTCTGTTTTTATAAATTTATCTATATATAGGGTTGTCTGTTGATACACACACATTCATACATACACCATCCGAACTTCAACTCTATACATATATTATTGTTCCCATCAGCTGCGTCTCGGAAAACGTGTGCGCGTTTCAACGACGAGACTTTCGCACTATATATTCTTATTGTTTTCATTTCATATTCATATTTTTGTAATAAATATTCAATGAAAAACGTGCGTTAATATATTGTAAATGAATTCTTCAATACAGCTTTTTTGTTTCTATTATTCCATATATTGTAGGAGTTAATTCCACATATTATTAATACCCAGTCCTATATATAGATACATATTATATATATTTTCGCATGACCAATCACATATGTATATTTAATTAACATTTATGGGCACATAAGACTTCTTATGGATGTCTCAAAGACGTCTAAAATAAGACGACTAAAAGACGACTAAAAGACGTCTTTTAAAGCGTGTAGAAAACGTCTAGAAGTCGACTAAAAGATGACTAAAAGACGTCTTTTAAGCGTGTAACAAACGTCTAAAAAACGACTAAAAGACGTTTTTCAGGCGTTTCTAACAGACGTCTGTTTGTCATCTACCGGACGTTAGAAATACATCTATAAGACTTTTGTAACGTAATACGTTTAGAAGACGTTCGGAAGCCATTCGAACAACGCGCGACGTTTGTAGGACATTCTAGACGTCTTTCAGGCGTCTTGAATGTTCAACACCAGACGTCTTCCCAGGTAGCTCAGGACGTCTTAAATACGTCATGTTACATTCACGAAGTTGTTGATTCGCGAATGCTTCGGATCTGTGCCCGCCAAATTAATCTTGGGCAAGTAGTTCAAATGATAGGATCATATAAAGACGCAAAGACAATAATCGATTCGCACGACAATGAAACACGTTAAAAGAAGCGTTTCGTCCCAGACCTGCTAGTGAACGCGTCGGTAAGGCTGATCTAGCAGGTCCTGCCTTAGACGCTAGCGCACGTGACGGGTTTCGATTAATATGACGCGGAATTTAGCGCGGTTCTCCCGATCGCTGAACAATGAATTACCGCAATGTAACGTCTCGAAAACTTATCCTGTATGAATGACAAGACAACGGCCGGTGCGTTGTACTTGTCTAACCGGGGATTAAAATTTGTTGCTTGTCCGAAAGCCAAAATGTAACTGTCGGAACTCGATTTCCTATTCGAACGCGACGAGAAAAAAGATATACCGATTGGTTCCTGCCGAACGTTGCATTTACCAATCAGCATGAATCGACTGTTTATCCTTCTCGTTGTTCTGAAGGAGCGTTGGGAAGGAGGCGCGACGGTTCCCGGTAATTCGACACTGCCCGTGACGGTCCGGGCGGTCGTTCAAAAGGACCAATTCCATGGTACATTGTTCTTTAATTTGTTCTTACATTTGCCAGATATCTCGAATGGTCGCTGAATGACCCTAATTTACGACATCTTCGAGGAAGAATGCGATGTGATAGAAGACGATAGTCTCGACATGTAAAATGAATTGGCGAGTCTGGCGAGCGATTCACGGTGGTCGCATTTGACAAGCGAGGGTTGTTGTGGTAACGATTGAAAAGTGTGAGACGACGTGATGTGTTTCCCGGGATAAATTGTAATTTTATTAGTTTGGCCTTGAGTATTCCACCAGTGATCGCGGGTAATGAGAAGTTTGTGCACTCGGTTCGGCAAGACTTGGATTCTACCAGGCCGGTTGCATATTTGAAGTTTGAGGGCATTCGAAGTGTTGAAGCTCCTTTGTCGTGCATACCGAAGCTGGGACGGATCGCAAGGCTAACCGTAGTGCTGCCGGCGAAGGAGTGTCCGAAGGGCAAGCCGGCATTTGTACAGGGAGTTCCAGTGGAACTCTGCTGTGGATCACTGCGTGTTGAGATCTTATGATCAATGGTAAGAGAGCTCTCTTAGTATTACATTAGAATAGCCACTTAGAATATAATTTATTCGTGTCACGTTGATTTCCTTAAATGCGGTTTAAATGCTGATCCTTCGTAATTTATGTATTATTTTATTTAATTGAATAAATCTTTGTGAGTCTTGCTTCGGCTTTTCCTCGTAATCCGTCGAGGTTTTTACGCCAAAGCAAGAATTTGTTTAACCGAGAAATAGTGTATTTTTATTCTAGTATAAGTTCGATCGTTGTTCAATTCTTTAACTTCATTTCTGCGCTAGGAGTTGTATTTCTTTAAATTACTAAACTAATTGCAAACAGATGTTTAGTCACGAACGTACTCTAAATATTGTTCCAACGAAAGCTACGTCTCGTGTTCCTGCGCGACGGAACACGTCCATTTTATGTCCATTTAAGGTCTGAAAGTCTTACATCCTAAAAACACGTCTTAAAGTTGTCTTTTAAGCGTGTAACAAACGTCTAGAAGTCGTCTAAAAGACAATTAAAAGACGTCTTTATGCTATCTGGGAAGCCTTTCCTCCTTTAGTCACCCATCAAAATGAAATAAGACTCCTTCTCACCATTCCAACTGACACTCGAAACGTCATTTCGCAAACATCGAGGTAAAATTACTGCCCAAGAATATATTTCCACATCCTTCACGCGAGGGATCCATTTCAAGAATCCAAAGAACCGAGACACTTATCACACTTCTCTTCACCAGGAATCCAGTAAATATTCAGCGTGTCTGGACCCGTCTGGATCCTCGACCCGCGACTGCGTTACAAGACGTCTATTCTGGTAATACTCGTAGCAAGCCATCCTCGAAGCGAGCAGGTACAAATTCGAGTCGACTGGCAATGCAGTTTCAAAATTCAAACTCCCCCGATTCCCTCTCCCCGACGTCAGCTCAGAGTCATTTTATTCCCCGGAGCGTCGTCGTATACTGCGCGATGGAGCGAAAAAGGTCGGCGAGGACAGAGACGGAGAAAGAAAGATAGCAACCAGGGACGGTTGTACAGGAAAAGCAGAAGGTGGAAAGAGGTTGCCAGTCATCAACAGGAATCCCCGTCGACGTGTTTTGCATGGCTCGCATTCAGAAGGAAAGCGTGTCGGCTCCTTTCAATCGAAACGCAAGAGGGGAGAGAATCCTCCTGCCCGGTTTTCTGAAAGTGTTTCCCGAGCCCGGTCTCGGACAAAAGTGCGAGAGGAGACAGACCGTGGAATGGATATTCCGTGCATTATGGAGACGCTCCGAGTGTCCGACGAACGGTGATTAATGAACCGTGAGCACTTCCTTAATGGCACTCCCGAAGTGGATCGGATAAGAACCGACTCCCTCTCTCCGACTTCTTGAATAGAAAATCAACGAGAATCAAGGATTTCGATATCCTTCCGTCGAGGATTTTAGCCTCGCAGGTTCAGCTTCGTAGCCTCTCACCCTCGCTTAGTATCGCCTCTTTCTCTGCTCCTTTGATTTTTAGTTGCTCAGCCGATTAAGATCATCGTGGATGCAATGTTCTCGATTGAAGTTGCTTTTCCATAGAAATATCGTTTAAATGATGTTTAATTTCGCAACGTGAACACGTCTGTCGTTGCGATTGATTTTATGTCATCAATGGACTGCGGATCTTTATGCAAAATAAAAATTTTCTACCCGAATCGCAACAAGCTGGGATGAAATAAATATTTAATTTCGATAGTTTTAAATATTGAATATGTTTAATACGTTGAAAATAATAGCAGTGTATTTAAATTCTTCAAATACTTTTACTGTCATAAAACAGACCTACCCGTTTTTGTCATAAATGCATAAAATCCGCAGTCTGGTCATCACTGTCAATCGTTGCCATATCAACATTCATTTAAAGAAAACTCTGCAATTCTGCTGTGCAATCCAAAAACATCACTTTGGTTAAGACTAGACGTACTTAGGATTAATCGGAAAACATTAGTTTATAAAAATGACAATATCGATTTATGTAAATTTTCTACGCTCTTTCAGATGCAGATCTAAGAACCGATTGAATTAAAGCAACATTTCTGAACCAGTCGTTCGAGCTAACAATGCAAAACTTGAATTCACCCTTCAGAGAGAGAGTGCGAAGTGAAAAATCTCTTTATATAATTAAACGTGAATTTACAGCTAGCCAAATTGATCTTAATACCTACGAAGAATTTTCACTTGTAATTTGTTGCAATTTAATGAAACAAGCGTGAGCATTTGGTAGTCTGGGAATTAACTGAGCACACACGAGCGTTACATAATCACCGCATGTACCGTCACTCACCGAAATTCCCTCATGTATTCCCAGAAATTTCAACTCGCAACTCACTCGACTACTGATTGTGAAACTTGTAATGTTCAACCTAACAATGAATATCATGCTTATCTTTAGAGTCGGGTATCTAGTTTCTCGAAAGGCACGATTTGAGACACATTGGACCTCGAAGATAAATGAACTTGTCATTCAATTAGCAATCTTTCACGAATCTGAATTCCTACGATCAATTGCCAAGAACACGTACACCAATGAACGGTATTACAACCGCGAGGCATCGTTCAATTTGCAAAATAAATTTTCTAAGCTTAGGAAAACTGGTCCACAACAATCAAAATTAAAGATTCCAAGAAACATTACAATTTATACTATATTTACACGGTAAATACAACTTCAGAGAAATCAAGCAACACGAAAAGAGTCATTATTATTCTTTTTCTGTTGTACTTTCTCAAGACCAGGCTAGCTGGTCAGCATAGTCCGTAATTTATTACAACTACAGCTCGAAATTAATATGGTATTATTCGTACACGAATCCGAGGAGGTTGTTCGTCCGTCATGGCTGTAAATGGGGGACGGGGTTAGGGGCTTGCCGTTGAAATTAATTTCAGTCGCAGACGCGATTTCTGGCCGGGCCGGTAGATTTAATTATTCCGGCGTACAGGCGGCGGCCGCCCGTCAAAATATTATTTTATTCGCCGCCGGGAAATAAAAGCGTCCACCCTCTCTGCCACCCCCGGTGGAAATTAATTCGAATGCCGGCGGATCGGTAGTCCGCGTTTAAGCCCGATTATTCGCCCACTGAAAACGTCATTTCGATTAATAAGAACGGTCGAAACGCGCGAACTGTTCTCGTCAATACCCCCTTCTCCGAAATTTCGCCGAAAAAATTTCTTCATGATATTCTCGAAGAAAGTTTCTCAAGTGGAAACAGTTTATTCGTTTAGCCGTTGCATCAATTCTTAACAAGGGGTTGAAGTAACACAAACATCGCCTCGATCTCCAGAAAATGCATATGCATCGCGACCGGAAGCAGAGAAGGATTACGGCAGCCGGTCGGCAACATCGAAATCAGCACGCAAGGATCCCGGCGTGCACGGGATTATTATTCCCCGTGAATTACATTGATTTACGCGCGTTATTCGTCATCGTCCGCGGCGGCCGCTAACAAACTCGAGTGTTTTACAATAGGCCAAATGACGCGCTTTTCATTCCCGGTCGAACCGAGGCGCCGACTACGGATCGCTTCATTTGCCCCGAATTATTTCCGCGCGTAATCTCGTTCCGAAAGGGAGGCCAGCGGCGTCCGAGTTTCACGATACCATCCGTCGTCGTAAAAAATTATGATCCTGGCCAGGCGACCCGCCTCGCGCCGCTGCGAGTACCGCTGAAACTTTTATCCGATCGTCGGGTGCTTCGTTTTGCTGGTCCGTTTACCCGTAGCATTGCACAGAATTTCCAACACGGCGCCAGACGGCGCACGGTTGTCCGCATCGAAGAATTTCGTGACTTTTCATGTACAAGGAAGGAGCGAAAATATTTCAAACGTAGCTGCCCTTCAACCGAACGCGTTGCAATTTATTCTCTGTTTCCTTGATAGCTATTTTCTCGATTTATTTAAATTTCTCTTGAATTGTGTATTTAATTTGAACTAGAATAACTCCACATTTTTTAACTCACAGTAGTAGAGTCAAGTAATATGTAAGACAACCGTACCAATAATTTGTACATTTTGAAAATAACTTTCTGGTGTCTGTATTTATGAAGCTTTTTGAATTATTACCAACAAAGCTATATTTTAAGACAATTCTACGTCGCAGTTACCATCAGACATTCTCACGGTAGAACTAGCAGATAATATCTCGGACCTCTGTTCCAAGAAACTTTATTCTGCAAGATTAATATTTCACAGTTTGAATGTTTCATTTTCTTCAATTCTTCATTCCCGGTACCGATCAAATATTTCTTCGGTGGTACCTACCAAGTAATATGGAGAGCAACGAGACCAATAAGCTATGCATTTGAAGAACAACGTACCGGTAACTGTATTTACAGAATCCGTCGAACAATTAGAAACGAAGCCACACTTTAAGACAATTCGCCATTCTGATAGCCAGCAAACATTCCCACAGTGGTACAAGAAAATAATAGTTGGTCCAAGAAACTTTATCCTGCAAGATTGATATTTCACAGTTTGAATGTTTCATTTTCTTCAATTCTTCATTCCCGGTACCGATCAAATATTTCTTCGGTGGTACAACAAAATAATATCGAGAACAACCAGACCAATAAGCTATGCATTTGAAGAACAGCGTACCGGTGTCTGTATTTACAGAATCCTTCGAACAATTAGAAACGAAGCTTCATTTTAAGACAATTCGCCATTCTGATAGCCAGCAAACATTCCCACAGTGGTACAAGAAACTTTATCCTGCAAGATTGATATTTCACAGTTTGATTGTTTCATTTTCTTCAATTCTTCATTCCCGGTACCGATCATATATTTCTTCGGTGGTACAACCAAGTAATATCGAGATCAACCAGACCAATAAGCTATGCATTTTAAGAACAACGTACCGGTGTCTGTATTTACAGAACCCTTCGAACAATTAGAAACGAAGCTTCATTTTAAGACAATTCGCCATTCTGATAGCCAGCAAACATTCCCACAGTGGTACACGAAAATAATAGTTGGTCCAAGAAACTTTATCCTGCAAGATTGATATTTCACAGTTTGAATGTTTCACTTTCTTAAATTCTTCATTTCCGGTACCGATCAAATATTTCTTCGGTGGTACAACCAAGTAATATCGAGATCAACCAGACCAATAAGCTATGCATTTTAAGAACAACGTACCGGTGTCTGTATTTATAGAATCCTTCGAACAATTAGAAGCGAAGCTTCAGTTCAAGACAATTCGCCATTCTGATAGCCAGCAAACATTCCCACAGTGGTACAAGAAAATAATAGTTGGTCCAAGAAACTTTATCCTGCAAAGAATGATATTTCATAGTTTGAATGTTTCACTTTCTTCAATTCTTCATTCCCGGTACCGATCAAATATTTCTTTGGTGGTACCTACCAAGTAATATGGAGAGCAACCAGACCAATAAGCTATGCATTTTAAGAACAACATACCTGTGTCTGTATTTACAGAATCCTTCGAACAATTAGAAACGTAGCTTCATTTTAAGACAATTTGCCATCCTGATAGTCAGCAAACATTCCCACAGTGGTACAAGCAAATAATAGTTCTGCCCAACAAACATCATTTTTCAATCCCAACACCTTGCTGTTCAAACGCTCGAAGTTCACCGAGCAATTACAAACAGTGCAGCATTCCGAGGGTATTCTCCTTGCCTCGGGTCGTTGTCCAAGCGTTTCAGTGGTGCAAGCAAACAATATCGAAGACCACCGAAACCGGTGATCTGGGTTCTGAGTTTCAAGTCCTCTCCACCGAGGATTCCAGCTTTGAACAGTGGCGAGGGTATTCGATCGAATGTTCCGCATATGTAACTCGAATCGCGGATTCGCCTAACAAAGAAAGGCTCCGACATCAGCGGCTAGGGCACGTTCGGTGTCGTCGCTGCCGGCATCAGCTCTCTCCATCCTTTTATGGTTCAGCCGGTGAGTGTCGTTTGCGGTCGGGATTCCTTTCCGAGGGGCGCGCATTTGTTGCTCCCGGCGAAACTTTTCTCGTCTTCCAACTGAAAGCGTTTTCTGATAATCCGATACTCGGGAAACGCAATTTTCTTTCCTCCTGTTCCCTACTCCTCCCTCCTTCTCTCTATCCATTATTTTCTCTGCCTCTGTGCTTCCTGTATCATGGCGACACAATTAAAAAAATCAGTGTCTACGAGAGACTGTAACCGGTTATCGAAGAGTGCCAATAAGGTGACTCGTCTCGTTAAAAGACCACGTTTCTCACGCTCGCGCCGCGAAGGAACATTGTAGAGCCGTTATCGTAGCCGAGCTATTGCTGAAAACCATTGCGGCTATTAGCGGCGACGCCGTTTACGATACCGTCACGCCACCATAATCGTTTACACGCCACTGCGCGCAGCCCACTTCAGGTTAAGTAAACGAAGCCGCGAGTTTGCAATACACACGTCCCGTGATCAGTGACAATAGCATAATCGCGCAGGAACGTAACCGGCAGATGCTGCCTTCGTTTCCGATCTCTGCGGGATGCTCCTGTGCAACGTAATCGCTGTTAGTGTGGGAAATAAACAGACCGCGAGAAAGGTATTGAATTCGTGATTAAGAAATTGAGAATGGAACGTACCGGCGTTCACGATCCTTTTTCGAACCGTCTGCAGATGCGGTTTCAATGACAGTCTACACAAACGAATTTTTATCTCGGACACTCTCCATTCGATTTGATCGAATCTTCCTTTTTTTGAATCAGAAAGAATCGTTCTACCGCATTACTTTTTCTCGCCCGCGCCGTAACCACGGTTTCGGAACGACTTGAAACTAACCTTGTGATACCAGCACCGTTCAAACGGAAGCCCAATCAGCACGCGTACCGAGAACGGTCTTCCGTCGAAATTTATTCTAGGTCATTAAAGTGATACATATTCCTTCGTACGTGTACAGAAAGCTTTATAACGCTTCATGCCCTTAATTCACGTCGTTCCAGAGGCTGTTCACAGCCCCACGAGGATCGGTAGAACTAGGACTCGTCCCGCCGACCAATTGCTCAGCGGAGTCCACGAATCGTTTGCGAAGTAAAATGTGAATCGGCTCATAAAAATGCGGGGTACGGTGCGATCCAATCGAATCGGTGTTATGTTTCACGAAATTCGAGGAAATTCGAGTCATGGAGAAAAGACGGAGCTCGCGCGCGTGGTCAACGATCGAAAAAGGACAGAGTCAAGGGAAAGAAAGCAAGAGAGGGAGAGAGAGAGAACGAAGGAAGGGGTGAAAGGATACTAGAGCGGCGTGTGTTTTGCGGGCGAATCGATATCACTAAAAGATCGACGAAGTTGAACCACGGGGCCCGGGATAACTCCGTCGAACCTCGGAACGAGATTATTTTCTCATTTGCGGCGAAGGGACCGGCGCCCGTAACGATTTTTACGGGGAGTTTCGATGCGGATCGATACTCCGTTATACACCCCCTGGACCCTCACCCCGCACCCGTTTTCGGGGAACACGGAGCAGCGGCGCTAACCGAGTTCCGAACTTTTAAAAGGAAATTTAAGATACGCTGTCTCTCGCTCTTCCAGCCACTTTCGGCTCCTATTAGGACTTGTGAGCCTTCCAGTTCGAGGGGTTCGACGTCTCCGAACAATACAGGGTCCGAGAGAAAGAGGCCCATCCAGGGGAATCGAATTTGCGAGGATTCATCTCCTGGAACCCTACGTGCTTCGACTGGGAGCACAGACCCGTCCAGTCAATTACCAAATCGATCATTTTCTGAAATAGATACCTCATGGATCCTATTCAAAATTGTGCACGATGCAGTCAATAGAATATTAGCAAGAGTTTATGTCATCATATTATTACCCAGTTTCGAGCTTGTTTATGAAATACAAACGGGTGAATTTTATAATGTTTGCCAGATTGCATGAAGGATCCTTTTTTGTCAAATCGATCATTTTCTGGGATTGATACTTATCGGATGCTATTCAAAATTGAGCATGATGCAGTCCACAGGATATTAGGGCGGAGTTTATGACATATTTTCCAAGTTTCGAGCTTGTTTATGAAATACAGACCTGTGTGTGGAGCATGTAATGTTTGCCAGACGACATAAAGGATCCTTTTTTGGAAAATCGATCATTTTCTGTGATTGATACTTGTTGGATGCTATTCAAAATTGAGCATGATGCAGTACACACGATACAATGGGGGAGTTTATGACATATTTTCCAAATTTCGAGGTTGTTTATGAAATACAAACCAGTGAATTTTAGAATGTTTGCCAGATTGCATGAAGGATCCTTTTTTGTCAAATCGATCATTTTCTGGGATTGATACTTGTCGGATACTATTCAAAATTGAGCATGACGCAGTCCACAGGATATTAGGGGGGGAGTTTATGACATATTTTCCAAGTTTCGAGCTTGTTTATGAAATACAGACCTGTGCGTGGATCATGTAATGTTTGCCAGATTACATGAAGGATCCTTTTTTAGCAAATCGATCATTTTCTGGGATTGATGCTTGTTGGATGCTATTCAAAATTGAATATCATGAAGTCCTCACGATATAATGGGAGAGTTTATGACATATTTTTCAATTTTCGAGCTTGTTTATGAAATACAAACGGATTAATTTTATAATGTTTGCCAGATTGCATGAAGGATCGTTTTTTGTCAAATCGTTCATTTTCTGGGATTGATACTTGTTGGATGCTATTCAAAATTGAGCATATGCAGTTCACAGGATACTAGGGGAGAGTTTATGACATATTTTCCAAGTTTCGAGTTTGTTTATGAAATACAGACCTGTGTGTGGAGCATGTAATGTTTGCCAGACGACATAAAGGATCCTTTTTTGGAAAATCGATCATTTTCTGTGATTGATACTTGTTGGATGATATTCAAAATTGAGCATGATGCAGTACACACGATACAATGGGGGAGTTTATGACATATTTTTCAAATTTCGAGCTTGTTTATGAAATACAGACAAGTGAATCAAATAATATTTATCAGATTACGCGAAGGATCTTTTTTGGAAAATCTATCATTTTCGGGGATTGATATTTGATGGAGTTTTGTTTAAAATTGAACATGATGTAAATCATTATTTGCCTGATTCTTGACTTGTTAATGAAATGTAGACATTTATACGGTATTTCCTCAATTATGTTGATGATCGAAACGCGGACGTCGTCGATCTCGAGCAAATAATTTGTATATTTTACGAGTTTAATAATGCAAGGGCGGATTGAAAAGTTCCGATCTCTCCATTATGTTTCCGGTATCGAGAAGCGGGTGCATCCAATACCCACGTTTCCCCTTTAGTATCCATAACCTTGAATTCATAAGATTTCCTTACTACTGGCTCTGCGTCGGCGAAAATGTTTATGTTATTGGACGCCGAATTGAGCTGGCTGTTGTGTCACCTGTGTGTGCACTGTGTCTGGCATTTGTATCGACTACGTTCTCTTTATTAACAAGATTGAAGAACAAATTCAACTGCAATCCAGGAATCAGGTACGTAACCTTAACGAAATACATTAAATAATTGCTCAAGTTCGTGCATGTCTTTTTCTCAAAAACAGCATTGTTCTTCCCCAAAGAAAATCTAGAAGTCTTTGAAAATCGGACAGGGACATCAACAATCGTCCAATAAATTGTCAATTGCAGCTAATATGAACTGAAATATTGGTTTTTTTCGTGGAATCTGTAATCGGGGATCGATTACCAAATTTTCTCGCGATGGAAAGAGTTGTCTAGAGTTTCGTGTAGCAGCGTTAGGTAAAAGAATAGGGGAATCCGTCGTCGAGCTACTCTATCCTTTCCTCGGCCGGACGAATAAACCGAGGAGAATCGAGGAGAGGGCGGAGGAAACACGACAAATGGAGGGAAACCATCGAGCTTTTAGACGGAAACCCGAAAAACGTATCCGATTTCGTCTGGACGTGCGGCCGGACCGTTGTCGCTTTTACGTCCAGTTTACCCTCGCGGCGAGTAAACATCCGGCGAGCAGGCGAGTAAGTTTCCCGTCGTGTCAGCCCAAAGAAAGAAGCGTTTCCGCCCGGCCGGCGACCGCGTCTCTCTACTCTTCTTCTACAAATCTACACGGAACGGTAACAACCACCGTTCCGAGAAAAGAGGCATCTGTTCGACGTCCGCGCGAATTTTCGCACAGGAACCGCTGCACTCCCGGTTTATCCGAGGATTACTCGGCCACGCTTCTTCTGACGGATCTCTGCGACTGATTTTCACCTCTCTCTCTCTCCCACTCCCGCACTCTCTTTCTCTTTATTCCGCTAGAAGACCATAGAAATTCTTCTCACTTGCAAGGTATGCTTCCTAGGTAAGTAATTTGATATACACGGATTCAAAATTATATGTCATGAATACTATAGCGTGATTCTGCATCTCTGGATCGGTGGACATCTGTTACAGAAATAGATCGCAAAATTTACCTTAACATTGAATCTCAAGGTCAAAATTGTTTTTTATATCATCGAATAGTACGAATCGCAACGAACAAAAGTCTCAGACGAACCATGTGTCTCGTGTGAACCGTTCTCTTAGAAAACTCTTCAAAATTTCGTGAACTATTTTATTTCATATGTATACAGGGTGTCCCGAGATGGTATAAACGTGGAGGCGATGATTCTACATGAAAGAATATACAGGGTGTATCAAAATTCCTTCAACATCCGGAAATGGGAGATTCCTGAGATCATTTGAAGCGACATTTTCCTTTGCAAAAATGGCACCCGCGGCTTTGTTAAGTTGTTATTAACGAAAAACACGGACCAATCAGAGAGAGGCTACAGCGAACGACACATGGCGTCGCACAATGGTCTGGATTGGAAAATCATGGTCATAACTTTTGAATCAGTAGAGATATTGCAATGAAATTTTCACTAAACATATTTAAAAAATAGTCATTTTTAACTAGAGGTAATTAAATATTTTTTCCTGTTACGGATGACGAACAGATGTTCAAGATCATCTCTGGCAGGAACCGTCCTAGATAAACGCACAGAACCACCCTAGATAAATTCACATATCTGTTTAGTTTAAAACCAAAACATAAGCACGACCAACCGGACGTTGACAAAATACGAATTTGACTCAGGGGTACTGACAAGTATCATCCGTTAATTTCAAGGGCTCTGACAAATGCCACCCGTCATTGCAGGGGTATATAAGCCCGTGCATTTCTGTTCTCGGGGGCTAGTACTTTCGTAGTCAGGAATAGTGTCGCGTCGGGCTGTATCTCGTAGAGTCAATTACCAGTGAGTTCGGGCGAAAGTTCCCCTTCGTATCAACGTTAACCGTATAGATTCCGCGAGTCCGGTATAAAATCTATTAGGCATTTTTAAAGTCGCTACGGGACCCCGCATTGCCAGTGCGTCAAAACCGAGCATCTTAATTTAGGTAACAATATCTTTCTTTCAACTCATCTTCATTTCAATCGCGACATTTACACAAATGTAACACGATCTTATAATTAGAATATATCTGTGTCTATTGAATATGTCGTAAAGATTACTAAACCCATAATTATCGTTCCACAATCCTAATCGAGTCATTGAACGTCCCCACACGATACAATCTTACCGCTCGGATTGTATCAATTAGATTATACTTGTTACGAGGCTCGATAACTATCCAACCTAGTGGCACCCCGATCTCGCATTGGGTTTGTGCACCAAAACTATACTATCCCAGCGGCTCCCTGACAATCGCATCAGGTTCGACCCGCGTCCTAGCAGCTCCCTGACAATCGTATCAGGTTCGTCTGTGCTCTTGTCCAACATCGTAGCGACTCCGTGACAATCGTATCAGGTTCGTTCGCGACATTCAAACCATCTACACAGAGATTTATCCAACCTAGTGGTACCCCAATCTTGCATTGGGTTCGTCCACGAAAAACTATACTATTCTAGTGGCTCTCCAATCTCGCATTGGGTTCGTCCACCAAAACTATACTATCCCAGCGGCTCCCTGATAATCGCATCAGGTTCGTCCGCGTCCTAGCAGCTCCCTGACAATCGTATCAGGTTCGTATGTGCTCTTATCCAACATCCTAGCGACTCCCTGACAATCGTATCAGGTTCGTTCGCGACATTCAAACCATCTACACAGAGATTTATCCAACCTAGTGGTACCCCAATCTTGCATTGGGTTCGTCCACGAAAAACTATACTATTCTAGTGGCTCTCCAATCTCGCATTGGGTTCGTCCACCAAAACTATACTATCCCAGCGGCTCCCTGATAATCGCATCAGGTTCGTCCGCGTCCTAGCAGCTCCCTGACAATCGTATCAGGTTCGTATGTGCTCTTATCCAACATCCTAGCGACTCTCTGACAATCGTATCAGGTTCGTTCGCGACATTCTAACCATCCACACAGAGATTTATCCAACCTAGTGGCACCCCAATCTTGCATTGGGGTCGTCCACGATAACTATACCATCCTAGCGGCTCCCTGACAATCGCATCAGGTTCGTCCGCATCCCAGCAGCTCCCTGACAATTGTATCAGGTTTGTCTGCGTTTTGACTTCATTCCTAGAGGCTCCCTGACTATCGCATCAGGTTCGTCCTCGCTGTCTATAATCCTAGCGGCTCCCCAATCTCGCATTGGGTTCGTCCACCAAAACTATACTATCCCAGCGGCTCCCTGACAATCGTATCAGGTTCGTCTGCGTTTTGACTCCATTCCTAGAGGCTCCCTGACAATCGCATCAGGTTCTTCCTCGCTGTCTATAATCCTAGCGGCTAACCTAACCTAACCTCCCCAATCTCGCATTGGGTTCGTCCGCTTACCTTAACTAACAAATAGAGATCATACTCCGAGTGTAACAACCCTTCACCGGCCACTCGTGCTGCTCGCGGCCCTGGCTCGTAACATTCCATTTGTTAAACAATCATTTTTTATTAATTTTCATTGTTATTTTTGATTTGAAAAAAACTTTTTGAAATATAATCTTACAAACTACTTTTTACTTTCTCAAAATGTATCTTTTATATGTATGTTTCACACATGTAATGTTTCATGGAATACGTAATATATAAATTCGAGAAATCTTTTTGCTATCAACACATACAAATATTATCGAAGAGGTAAAAATGCATCAAAAGCGTGTCAAAGATATTTTTTATAATAATTTATAATAATTTTAATCTTTTTATTGGAAAATCGTGAACCATGTTCGTGCAACTTTTAAATCGTAAAATATATTGGCATGAAACTTGAAATGGATAATGTGGAAATGTCAGTCTATGGATAGGTAAAGAAAATTTGTATGGTTAGTGTTATCGTTGACGTCAAAACTTAACAAGAACTTTTTTGAACGTCCAGAACGTAAAAATGCTGTGAATATCTCGCTATGAAGGCTCGAATGATTCTGAGACGTTCAAATGCGAACAAAGAGTCGAAAACTGCTTATCTGTACAATAGTATAAACATATGAAGTGCCTGTAACCTAAACAGTTTCCTAACGAGCTGGAGGCATCCTCCAGCGTTCCTCGTTCGTTCGTTTCGTTCTTGGCGGAGTTTCGCGCGCGGGATCGATGTAGCGTCGATGCATTCAAAGAATAATAATTTAAAAAGGGGGAAAAACGTGGAAAAAATTTTTATGGCCTGTTGTAGGGGAAAGAATGCCGAAAATTTTCCGATACGATACAAGTTTGAACTCTCCTGAACTTGAAAGATAGCCACTATCAATTACAGACAATCATAAGAATTTTTCATAATTCTTTCAGCTCTACGTTATTAATCTATTCTATCCAGTAATTCTTCATTTAAGGTATGATTTCTCACCGTCGAAGAATGCTTTATATCGAGAAATAAACGTCGAATCAAAATATTAAATGTACTCGCCAAGGTTCTTAGAAGAAGAAAGGCAATTTCCTTAGAGAAAAAACATCATTTCTAAAATGCTCGACTTTGAGACTCGTTTTCTCTAAAACTTTTTATTCAATTTCATTAATATTTTATTTTTGAAATGTATGGACATTTATAAATAAGAATCCGTTCGGTAGAAGTCGATATCTAAAAGTCGATTTTTGGCCAAATGGGTCACGATTTTCCAATCCGGACCACTGTGCGTCGCAGTTGGCCGAGCCAGAATCAATCCGCTGAAGCCGCGTTCTGATTGGTCCGTGATTTTCGTTAATAACTCCTGAACGCCATCCGCGGAGGCCATTTTTGCAAAGGAAAATGTCGCTTTAAATAATCTCAGGAACCTCCCATTTCCGGATGTTAAAGGAATTTTGAGACATCCTGTAAAACAAATTTTTTCATTTGTCTCCGTTCCGAGAAATTTCAGGTTGAAAATTCGGCGAACGCGCGTGCTGTCGAATAGGAATCGTCTGACGCGTCTGTTCATGACCGACTCATTCTACTTCTTAATAACGTCAGGCACGCGAACTTGACGGATTGTTACTGAATTTTCTTGAAAACGACGCATCGAATGAACAAATTTATTTTATATTTTCCACTTATTTTCCCGTGTAGAATCATTCCCTCCACGTTTATACCACTTTAAGATACCCTATTAGACATATGGAGTAAAATAGTTGGTAAATCTTTAAAGTCGTTTTTTAAGAGAACGGTTGAATTCTATGCTTCTATAGTTCCTTTGAGACTTTTGTTCATCCCGATGAGTGCAATAGGATGTAATAAAAAACAATTTTGACCTTGGGATTCAATGTTAACGTCAATTTTGCGGTCCATTTTTGTACCAAATCTTCACCTATCTAGAGGTGCTAATCACGCTACAGCGATCGCGACATATAATATTGAAACACCCTGTACTTCCGATGAAAATTGCACCCACTATCAAACTATGAAGGCATCTACTGGAATTAAAAAATACTCTAATATTACTTCGGACTCATTAAAATTGTTAAGCGATGCTATACGTTGATAATTAACTTGCGTCCCTTACAATACAGCAAGGCAGCTGCTTATCAGCGACTGCTTAGCATTATCGCGTCCATGCGAACTCCAGTTCGATGGCTCTGAAAACGACCGAGACACGTCTGCTTTGACAGAACGATCCGGGCAAATAGAAAGTAAACGCTTGCCGCAGAACAAACGAAACGAGGGGCTGATTTCCACTCATCCCGACAGCGAGATTCGGTTAAAACTCGAGCCTCTGATGTTGCCGCTCGGGACATCGACGAGTCGGCTTAATTGCGGATGACAGGTTCTCGTTTAACCGATCCGTCGAAAATATTCAATCGACCAAAATAAGTCGTGTGATAATCAACCCGGGCTCATTTCGAAGGCGGAAGTTTTTACTTTCAGAATTCCGCCTTGGTTGTTCGTTCTATGATATTTGCACGATAATTTGTTATAATTTTTATCTGAAATAAAAAATGTCTGCATTAAAAATGTCCGTGAATCCGAATTGTCAACTTGAATAATTGCGTGGATGGTTGATAAGGAGCAGGCTGCGCGCAGCGCGTAACTGTCGGCCATTAATTGGGATGCGTATCTAAGGACGAGGACCAATTTACATTGTGCCCGGCTGATAATCTCGCAGGATCGAGCATCGTAATCTGGGAAGACGGCCGTGCGTCGATCAGCCGGAGGGGACACGCCACGTGTGTATCGATTAGGCTCGGCTACTCTGAATGGGCTCGACGAAAATCGATGATAGACGTCACTCGCAGCTGCCAGCCACCTTTGCTCTCTCCAACGACCGCCACCCCTAAGATCGATCTAAACTCTACACTATACGGCACGGACATTTACGCACCGACAACGGCACAGACCGGTACCGGCACGACAAAATATTGAAAGATGCGTTTTAACACGTTAAACGCCACGCCGCACAGTGGGCTGGATCGAAAAATTTAGTGACACTTCACGAAAAAACAGACCGTCTCATATTAATTTCTAATAAATGTGTATCGCTTCCTAAATGTCCATGAACATCGAAGCTGAAAACATTAATGTTTGTCCACAAAAACTATAGTTAATATAAATTCACAAAGATAGACATTTGGGACGCAGTATTTTTCAGCGAAAAATTGTTTCTTTTCATCGAGGTGTCCTGATTACCCTATTTAATATTTCTTCTGACTCTTTTGTGCAAATGAAAAACAGTCCTTTGGGGTAACAATTAACGCTGTTAGTTGAGGATGTTTGCTCGCAATCTATTAAAAATTAATGTTTAACGAAACGAATAAAATCTATATGCTTTCTTAAATTTTGCAAGGTATATCTTTTAATGGACCTAATTGGACCTCGTCGGACAAATTAGATCACTTTTAGTAGACCTTCCTCTTCATATCCCCACAAAAATCACGTCCGACCCGATCCGACTTCAGAAATTATGATTGTTTAAAGTTATCGGGACGTGTCACCTGGCGTATAGCAACTCGCATACAGTAATACATAAGTAATTAAATACCATCGAAATATGAATATTTTTGCAATTGCATTAAACGTTCGTACCTACCTAAGAGAAGTATGTAATTTTTAACAATAATATAATTAATCTATTAATTTTATTGTTAAAAATATAACGAACGGTAATAATATAACTTGACTAATAGTTTCTTAGTTTTTACTTAGCGAGTATAAATAATCAGATTCAAAATTTACAACGAAAAAAATAAACAACGTTTACGTCGAATACGCTATGGCATTCACAATGGTTGATAATAAAATTTGTAATGCAATTACAAACACGACATCAGCTATGCGATGTTATATTTGCAATGCAAGTCCAATAGAAATGAACCAATTAAAATTGATACAAACTAAATCGTGCAATAAAACCAATTATTCTTTTGGCATTTCCTCGCTTCGTGCATGGATTCGGTGCATGGAGTGTTTATTACACATTTTATACAATTTACCATTTAAAAAAATGGATTGTTAACACACCGGATACAAAAAAAATTCAGAATGAAAGGAAAAATGAAATTCAAAGAAAAATTTAAAGGAAAAACTGGACTACTCGTTGATTATGTTAAGCAAGGATGGGGATCGTCGAACGATGGGAATACCGCTAGACGGTTTTTTCAAAATCCGGAAATCTCGGCGGAAATAGGAATCGATGTACCATCGATTAAAAGGTTCCACGTGATTTTACAGGTCATTTCCTGATCACACAAAATAAACCACGAAAAATTACGAAAGTATACATTAGATACAGCGGAACGTTACGTTAAAAATTACGGGTGGTACTATATGCCAGCTTCTGTACACAAACTGCTCATGCATAGTGCAGATATTGTAAAATATGCCTTAGCGCCAATTGGCCAACTTAGCGAAGAAGCACAGAAACTCGTCGCAAAGATTTTAAGAAATTTAGGAGCAGAAATAGTAGGAAAACTTCAAGAACAAATACAAACAACGACATATTTGACAGACTACCGTTAACTTCCGATCCGTTGCTTTCAATGTTAAGGATCAAGTCAGTTAAAAAAAAATTGTTAATTTAATCATCTATGCAGATAAAGTGGTAAGATAATTATATTACATTTTATATCTGACAATATTTGTTGAATGTAATAATTGCATGTATGAAATGTAAATATAAAATACATATTCGGTAAGTCAAAAATAGTTTGAAAGATTATACTTGAACAATTTTATTTTAATAAAAAATATCAATGAAAATGAATTAAAAATTATTGTTTAACAAAATAAAAACATTTTGAATTTGTCTGCAGTTAAAATTGACTATTTTTTAATGAATTTTAGTGCAAATTTCATGCCGATATCTCTTATGGCTCAAGAGTTATAACAAGATGTCACTAAGTTTTTCGATCCAGCCCACTGTGCGCCGGCCCCCAGGGACCGGCGCTACACTTTCCGTTCAGGCCTCGCCGGCTCGTACGGACCGGCGGCAGACTTTTCGTTCTTGTTATAGCCGCGCGCGTGTCGGTCCTTGCGTACTCGTAAGGGCCCGCTTGACGGCTAACTGTGGCGTGAACGGAACGGCACGTAAAACCGGCGTGGCGTTTAACGCGTTAAATGGAACTGTTCACACTATACTGTACCGATCGGCACGTTCCATCAACGGCGCGGACCGGCACCGATCGAGACCAGCATTCTCGCGAAGAATGTTGTGCCGATTCCTGCCGGTGCCTGTCGATCCTACGCTATTTTGGCACAGTGAATCTCAGTTGTTCCGTCCCGGAACGAAACTTCTCCTTCGTTCGAATGAAATTTTTACCGTACACACATAATTGACACAGATCTACAAAATGTATTTTTTAAATTTTCAACATAGGCCCACACATAAAAAAGATTTAAACAACTTTCAGAATTTTCTTCGTTTTAATACTTGAGTCCCTCTTAACGCTTTATCGGACGGTAGCCTATTAATAGGCTTTTTAATTACTAGACTGCGAATTTTATGCATTTCTAGCGAAAACGAGTAGGAACAATTTCAAGCAGGAGATGGATTAAAAGAATTTAAGAGCTTGAATATATTAGACCGAGCTTATTAAAATTACACGGTCCAATAAATTTCAACTTTTTTTTGACGTTTTGATTCTCAGTACGCGATTCTTATTGAGTTTATCGCGCTGATTCCGCATTTGACCTTAATTTTTCTCCTAGACGCACAGTTTTTGAGAAATTTTAGTTTGCAGAAAAGACATATTTTTCGACTTTAAACAAACATTATGACGTTATTATAAAAGATATTGAATTGTTCTTTGCAGCAAAAGATTCTGTAGACTTTCCCGAATACAGTGATGTCCAATATTAATACATTATGAATGTTTAAACATGTTTAAACATGTTATCGCACGATATCACTGTATTCGGGAAAGTCTACAGAATCTTTTGCTGCAAAGAGCAATTCAATATCTTTTATAATAACATCACAATATTTGTTTAAAGATGAAAAATATGTCTTTTTTCGAACTAAAATTTCTCAAAAACTGTGCGTCTAGGAGAAAAATTAAGGGCAGATTCGGAATCAGCGCGAAAAACTCTATAGGAATCGCGTAATGAGAATCGACACGTTTTTTGGATGTTGGAAAGTGTTATTAACGGAAGGAGGACATTTCTGATTGGCTCCTGCTCGTTGTGATCGATGCGGATACTCTTCGTGTTACACGAGAAACTCAATAATTTTCTTTTAAATTCTGATTAAAAATCTTCGACACGGGACTCTGAACGCGATAATATTACGGATTAATTAAAATTTTCAAAAGAAATGTCTATTTCCAACAACCATTGTATTTTGAAGCGGAGCGAGTCAGACGTCGTTTCGAGGTCCGAAACTCGCAGCGACCCGCGAGAGGGTTAATCCTGCAGGTATCGGCGGGTTATCGGAAAACGTCGAGAGTAGTATCTTCATCGGCATTATTCCGGGCGCAAGATTCCCTCCGGTCGCATCGGTTTCCGCGGTGTTCAATTTCCATTCAGCGGGACTTTCTATCCGGTCTGGTTCGATCGATCCGTATTTACTTTATATGCGGACCGGACGCCGTTAGCATCACTCCGCCGGTCCCGTAGAAAGGAAAATATGTGGCCCCGGACAAGGGAAGCATCGGGCATATCCATGACCCAGTTTCCTTAGGGGGAGGGGAGGGTGCACACCACTACCATCGCTACCATTCGACAACAACCGGGTTTTCCTTCTTTTTCATCGGCTCTTCGGGAGCCCGACATGCGGGTCGATCAGACAGACACACCGGGAACCTGCCTTTTGGCCGTTCGACGGTCACCCGAAAATCGAATTTCCATCGGGAGGACGGTAATCACCGGACTTCGATTCGGATTCGTCGTTATCCTGAACGATTTGTTCCGCTCACGGACACCTGTTGCGCTCAACGCTCCATCTCTCTCTCTCTTTCTCCCCCTCTCCTCCTCTCCTCCTCTCCCTCTATCTCTCTGGGCCACGAAGAAAGCTCCACGATAATTATTATGGCGAATTCGCGCTACGACCCACGACCCTACCACATTCCAACCCCTCCCTCTTTGGATAGACCGCTGTCACCCACCCTAATCGTGCTCCGAGATTTCCCACTCTTATTAGTGCCCTAAATGCGTCCTTCCGAGAGATTAAGAGTGCGCGATCGAGTGTTTCTTATGACGGATTTCTGCTCCAATGGTAGTTGACTATGTGCGGAATAATAGTGTATAAATAGTGTTTTTTGTATTTCCTGTTGTTAGTTGTTGCAAGTTGTGATATTCTGTGCTTGTTTTGTGATTTTGAAATAGCACGAGATAATTGGACGAGTTCTCGCATTGTGCGAGAGTTTTAATTAAATTTCCCATTCTCAAAATATTGTCGATATTTGAACTGTCATAATTTCGTTTATAAAGAAAGTACAACTATATTCGTTGACGCATTTTAATGCTTCAAGCCTCTACCTTCGCCACGCATCGTACATTTTTCTCTAAGATATCTTTTCACGATACAGCGATTGGAAAACCGAAAACACTTTTTGGTCCAAAATGTTACAAATTCAAACGTCTGCGGAAACATTGAAAATTTTGGTAAGACTTTACAAAAGCCCCCCCCTTCCTTTCGACATGTCACATACGTCATTCTATTCGTTTTGAAATTCTGAACACAAAATGTACATGTCACTTTTGGCTGAAATGAATAGTTTTTGAGATATTCGCAAAAAAGTATCACGAATACTGTATTGAATTTTTCGTATTTCTGCACGCTCCGTAGCTACGTAAGCCTGTGCCGGCGCGACGTTTGTTTACATTTTGCTTCTAAACACGCTGCGGAGATAGAACGGACAGAGACGGATAGAGTGGACAGAGAAAACAGGGTCTCATTCCGGTTATACATATATCGAGTGAACTTCAATTTTGAAAGACTTCTCCTGGATTTTCGTATACGTGGTCGCCCCCTCTACGACCTAACCACAACTCATTCTAATCGCATAATTCTTGCCCAATTTCAAATCAAACCTAACCTAACCTAACCTAACCTAACCACAACTCATTCTATTCGTATGATTGTTGTGTTCAATGTGTAGTAACTGCAGTTTTTCACGAATATCTCGAAAACTATTCATTTTAGCCAAAAGTGACATATACATTTTGTGTTCAGAATGTCAAAACGAATAGAATGACGTATGTCACATGTCGAAAGGAAGGGAGGGCTTTTGTAAAGTTCAGCCAAAATTTTTTCTCGTCACTGAAACCACCGTAAATTTGAGGATTCAGGCTTCCCCTTTGAACTGTAATCATTTCGTTTATAAAAAAAGTACAACTATATTCCTTGACTCATTTTAATGCTTCAAGTCTCTACTTTCGCCTCGCGTCATTAATTTTTCTCTAAGATATCTTTTCATGATACAGCGATTGGAAAACTGAAAACACTTTTTGGTCCAAAATGTTACAAATTGAAACGTATGCGAAAACGTTGAAAAGTTTTTCTCATCACTGAAACTACCGTCGATTTGAGGATTGAGGCTTTCCATTTCCAGCAAATCCTCAAAACATGATATACGATTTCTTCTAGTCAATTTATTGAGTTTTGAATGAAATGATCCTTGCATTCTGGATCCAGTGTATATGCCTATTCTATAATTCCAGCGACATGAGGCTACAGAACCTGAAGTCGGTCGTTCAATCGGTGAACTCTTGAATAAAGATCTTTATTAAATCATTTCCCAGGAATACGCCTCTACAATTCCACGAACATGAAACTGCAAAATCTGAGATCGGTCGTTCGACCAGCGTAGCTCGGTATTAATTCGAAACGGCAGATTGTCCCTGCAGTTTGTACAGGGAAAAATGGCAGTAGAAGTGCCGTGTCGTGCACAACTCGTCGCTCGATTAGATCGTAATGTCTAGAGCAATTTCTCAGCAAGCGGAGCTCTCGTGGAGTCGGTTCCGAATCGAGGTTCGCTCGTTACGGCTGCATCTGCGAGGACGTGTCTCAGTCGGGGGTGTAAAACACCGTACTGAAAGAAAAACACGTTCGCCTCGATGAAAAATCGCGGCGCGAAATTGCTTGGGTCCGTTGTCGTGAAATTATAGACGGGTTCTATGCATCTATAATCGCGGGACACGGAAATGCAAATGGAGTTGCGAAGTGTAGGTACTATATATACACATATGTGTGTGTGTGTGTGTGTGTACGTGCGTGCGTGTGCGCGCGCATATACATAAGAGAGTGAGAGAAAGAGAGCGTAACCGCTGCAGTTTACGGCTTTCCGACGGACTTCTTTAGCGACGTTCCCTCGTGTTAACCTCCCGCAGGGGCAAACGACCATTCGCCTAACGATAAAGACGCTGTTTAACGGAGTCTCACGCCCTCGAAACGCGACCGACAAACTGCGAAAAAGATCGACTTGGCAAGCGGACAGGCCTGCTTAGCCGAGACGGAAACATAAACGAGGGAGAGACTCGTTCCCAGGCTGGGAAAACTCCATTTGCTGGATAAATGGATTGTTGCAAGGGCCGATTGCTGGCTCAATTAAAGATGGAACCGAACGACGTGGAAACCCGCGGCTGGAGATGATACCAGCGGTGCTCGTCAACCCTAAATGCGGTTTGTCAACGTCTTCGTGTAACCTAGCTGTTGTTTCCATCAATTTTACCAATACCTAGCCAGCTGCTCTCCATCCGAAATTTTTAGAAAAATTATTATAGATTTCTACCCTACTGGATTCGTTAAGCGCTTGTAAATTTAACCAATGTTTCCATAAAATCGTTCCCTTCGTCAACGAAGGTACCTGTTTTGCATTTCAGTTTATACTTCTGTAACAATGTACAATTATTTCATATTCAAATTTCCTCTTTCAGCACATCGCAAAGGACAAACATCCACGTATGAGTTACAAGTATTGAATTAATATTTTCTAGTATATGTGTACTCTTGTATATACAAGTATATTTTGGTATATTCTGCTATATTCTAGCATATTCTTGTAAATTCTATTATATTGAAGTACATTCTGGTATATGCATTTTAGTATATTCTAGTATATACTAGTATATTCTGGTATATTCTGGTATATTCTAATATATTCTGGTATATTCTGGTATAACCTAGTACATATACGTAGTTTAGTATTCTGCAACAATGTACAATAATTTCATGTTCAAATGTCCTCTTTCCGCGCATCGCGAAAAACAAACATTCACGTCTGAGTTGCACGTATTGTATCTTTTCTTTAAAGTCGATGAATTATATTGTTTCAGGACATTCACTTAGGTATGCAAAGCACGCTGATGAGCAACAGGGGCCAGGCTTTTAGGAGAAACAATCCATCGCGACAAATTGGACCGGCGAATTCCGAGATAACGATCGGATGTTCGCGTAAACAACGCTGCTAGCTGGAATTTTCGAGGGTGGAGGGAATGGGTCGAGGAGAAGGTGGTGTATGCAAATCGAGGAAACAGACCAGAGAGTAGGATCGAGTAGGTTCTCGGTGTGAGCAGAGACGTCGACGCGCAGCTGGCAGCTTCGACACCGGGGCCAAGTTATCTGTCTCGCGTATCCCGTCAATGTGTTGGCCCGCATGAGCTATGAATATTGCATTCCGATATCTCGGCAGTGGCGACTGTCCACGCGGATGCCTGCAACCGGCGTTAATTAGCTGCCAGACGGAATGCGGAATACGCAATGCACGCGTCCCGCCGTGTTAAACCCTTCTTGCCACCTTAGATCACTCTTACACTCTTTCCCGATCGTGTAAATATCTTTGAAGATGGCAGCTAAAATCGCAATGCTATATTTGATTTGTCTACGATTGTTCCTCATTTTAATCGCTGCAAGAAATAAATGTGTGGATCGCGTAAAAAAATGGTCATATATAACTGGTGTAAACAATTTCTCCAGGACCTAATCATTTTAGGAAATAACTGTTTACGTCATATCAGAAGATTATCATGTCGTAGAAAATAAATAGTACTACGCGATCTCGTCGATATTCTTTCAGACATTTACGACCATCGTCGAGGTCCCAGCGTAATAATGTCCGACAATGGATGACGGACAGGACGAGCAGGTCAGATGCGGATTCACGTGAGTACTCGTGTTCCTTTCGGCAGAGAAGAAATCCGTCGGAGAGTCGCAATGAAGTTATTCCGGTAGACTGGCACGGGAAATCACGAGCAGTCTCCGTATTCGGGCCACGTAGTGCCAGCCACTCGCTGGCATGGTTCTCGTTAAGCTCGTCGAATTCAATCTTGCGATGGGATGCGTGCGCTCGCTATGCCCCACCGAAACATCTTTCCGAATGTTTCCTCGTTTTTGGCTGTCGTTCAGCCAATGTGTCCCCCTTTCCATGTACCCCCCTCCCCCCCATCACTCTCTCGAATATCTCGTCCCGCGAGTTGTAGAAATCGATAATTGGTCGGTCGGAGGATCAAAGAGACGGAGAACCTGGGTTACGGAGAAAAACGCCCTGACCCATATTCCCATCGAATTAAATGGGAAGACAATCGATATTCCCTCTCAATTGAGACGCGATTATTTCTATCAGTGGAATGGTGCGACGCTGATCCGTCGATTCCCGTTTCGTATCTACACTCTGGCTGCCTTAGGGCACACTGTACTCCTGTGAATTAGATTCGAGATTTCGAGTACGTTCAAATTTGTTCATCTACGGTGTTTTGTTTCTATTCTTTC
>CM052202.1:14847564-14867385 GCA_028455805.1 Lasioglossum figueresi
AATTCGTAAACATAGGTGAATCATATACAAAATAACCCACAAAAATTCCACAACGATAGGTTTCCTGGGTACGCTGCAAAAAAATCGTGAGACTATTCCAAACCATCGTTATTACCAGCAGCCTCGAGCAGCCCTTAACGCGATCGATTCTAATTCGCCCTCGCGTTTCGCAACCGCCGGATTCTATTCGATTTGCCGTTGCTCTCTCAAACCGAGATTTGCCAGTTATTGCGTCTTTCCACAATTCTTCCGCTCCCTTTTTCCTTCTATGCGGGCGTATCTATCTCGTCCGGGACCGGGCCGCAACCCTTTGCCATTGTTCCCTATTGTGGCAAGTATACGGCACGCAGGGAAGGGAACCGACGGAAAACGAATTCCTCGCCATTGTACGGTACACGGGGAAGTAATTCGAACACGAAACGGATGGGCGGCACTCTGCGATCGTTCTTCCGGATTCTGGGAATCGAATCCGCTCGGACCGCCCTCCGATATGATTTCTCTCGAAGAATTATGCTGCGATTAGAAGTTATCGGATCTGAGTCCTGTTTTTCCCACGAAGATCCCGAGGAAATTGAATACCGCTCCCAAGAAGCCCGATGGTAAATGTTAAAATATCACTGGACTGCTGCTGATCTTTATGTCGAATCAAAATGGTTTATGTTAATTGCGAGAGGCAGAAGCTAAATACACGTTTTATTCCATCATTATTATGAAAATGATAATGAAACTATTTAATCATTTTGCTTCCCTTCTGTTTTAAATGGCATCTACTAATTTTTGTTATAAATCCATAAAATCTGCAGTCTAATTATAATTATCGGTACTTCTTCCATGATTATATGTATACCCATTCCGACATATTTTTTTATGCAGATTCACCTGCTTTTCTTTTATCCCGTCAGTTAACAAGATCTATGGAATAATTTCCCTTTTACACATCGTTGTAGTCTCAATCAATTTTTATTTAAAAAATTAAAAGGTGCCAAAATCCAATATGGTAGAAATAGTGTTAGCACGATGTATCCCGTTCCCATTTCATCGTCATCGGTGTAACACCGGGTCTGAACAGTTTTAACTGACTTGTTAACTCGCCCCGTTCATGAAATAGGATCAGTGAGATAAATAGATGGGAATCGCGGAACATCGCTCGTTATTTTACGGTGATCGCTTGACGGCCAGTCAATCATCGCGAAACGAGTGATTATAATCGAACTACCCGGCCGGACGCTGCGATTATACGAATTGGATATAGTGTTACCTCGTGGCTCTTTTCAATACGCGTGGCTTTGTTACACAAATATACAATAGTTATGGTTATAAAAATTGAAAGATGCATTCTCAGACAAATTCAGAAAATCAAAGAACCACTTTACGCTATCCGACCGCGTTCGAGGCGACAATAACCCCCAAAACGATCTTCAAAGCACAAAAGCTTCCCCAATCTTATCTCCCGAGGATCCACCAATTGCCTGTTCCCGAAATAAGCCTAATTGCTGTTATTACCGTTATAATTCGCGTTGGTTGAGCAGTTGGCTTTCCGTCGAAGACCGACACAAGGCCAGAACCGTTATCCGCTCGTAAGATCTGAAATTTCTCAACGCAAAGTTTCAACTGCGAGGTTGAGGCCGGCTTATCCACGAAAACGTTTGATCCTGGCGCAACGGCCGGTCGTTCATCCTTTAATCCTGTTGGTTAAGCTCCTTGCGGCGACGACAAAACGACGAAAAGGATCGTCCGCCGCTTTCTGTGCCGGAATCCATCGTTTCCACTCGTCGATTAAAAAATCATGGAAAACCGATCACGAGACCAGCCAAACCCTCCACTCGTAACTCATGAATTTCGCACACCGAACTATAGTTTCGCGATTCCCGGTGCCAAGAGCGTGAACGTTTACCCTGTCAATGTTGCACCAGACGACAAGTTTGACAAGCCAGCTATTACAGCCGCGTCTTTCCGGGCGCGTTTTCACCAAAAGCGTCTTACGAAAACGCGAAAAAGCGCGAAACCATCGGCGAACAACAAAGGCGCAGAGCGATCAGGCTACACTTTGTAACGGCAGAACACGTTAATTAGTACCGGTAATTAATTTTGCGGGCTCGCAACTCTCCAGCCTTTGTCGCCCTGCCCTTTTCGATTCTTCGATGCACGTTTGACGGACCGGATTCCGGCAAACTTTTACTCTTGCAAACTGTAAGCGGGATTCTAAACTATTAGAAACACTTTCGTAACAAGATCATGGTTGGAACACATGGATAGAGGACGGGAATAACTGTTTCGATCATGCCGGTTATACTTCAGGATCTTCGAAGACGATCCGATTAATTATTTTGGACGTTCTTTGACGTACATTTTCATGATATATTTTGTATTTACAAGTTTTTATCGCTCATCGGTAAAACGGAAAAAATTAATTTCATTGGTTGAGAAAGTCTTTCTATGTCGGATTATCTGTAAAATAATTCTACACGACCAAGAAGAAATTATTTTCTCTAACCGAAAGTCTCCCAATGTGAGATTTTAGCTTTAAAACGTTTCAATAACGAATCGGTGCAGGGTTAAAAATTAAGGTCGCCGATGTAGACGCTCGCAGCAGCGGAAACGACGCGTAGACGTCATTAGCATTACTTAAAGCGAACATTTTCTGTTAAACAAATTCGCAGGGCTGGGAGGGAAGGGGATCTGATAAAAGGACAACGATCGTTGCGGAGCCGGTATTCCAACAAAATTAATTTCCCGTAGCGGAGGTCCTCGTTAAACGGATCACTCTGGCCGTGTAGACGTTGTTGGGCCCTTTAGCGGTATGTTTCCGTTCCCATGCGAGACGCGGAACGGCGTTTTCAGCCCGCCGCGGAATTAATGCCGGGAAACGGGGCTGTTCCAGGATGATTTAACTCGACACGATGCGGCAAGAGCAGCACAGAGCCGGCCCGTTACAATCTTCCTTTCTGGATGGAACAGTGATTCGAATTCGATTCCAGCTTCCTGGGCCCGTGCGCTACGTAAATCCGGGTTTGCGTGTTACGTCGCTGCGGGTTAACGTAATCGGGGCACTGACTGGAAAATTAGCCGACAGGGCTGAAAGCTCGCGCCTCCGAGATGCTCTCTCTACGAGCCGAACCTGCCGATTTCACGTTCACGCGCCATTCGGTACGCCATTACCCCGGCGCTCGTTAGACAAATTTTGGGAAAAAACCCAGAGAATTGTGTCCTCCGATCACCGCCGCGCTTCCCTGCCGTGCAAACTCGCGAGATGCTTTAGAACGCCAAACCCCGTTGCACCCGAAACTTTCAGCCATCGAAGTAAACAAGTATCTTTCGTTTACTAAAACATTTTTGTTCGAAGGTGCGCGTTGTTAAAATTCAACCTACCGAGCTTTAAAAGTAACTAGCACATATTGCCACGTAAAAATGACAAGATTGATTTTATTTAGAATTTGTGCGACTTCTATTCCAATACGTACTCTACAATCATTTCTTACGAAATCATTTTTATTATTTCAATAATTGTGTTTCGTAACAGGTGGAATAAAACACGTTCCGTTGTCACGATCACAATTTATTTTCCCAGTTGGGAGAAAAGTCAATTGTCAATACAAAGAAACTATGTACAGATCTCGTATCGCCGGAACGTCGACTACGAGCGATTGAACAGAAGAGAAATACAGAATTATTGAATTAAACACCCGATTATTTCCGCAGCGAGAGTGAGAACTCTGACGAGGTAAAAGAACTATCGAGAAAACCGGTTTTCCGACGCACGGCGTTTTCGATTCGATAGATTGATAACGTGAGACTATGTTCGATCGATTTGTAACGATTGATAACGAATGATCCAGTCGGACGATGACTTGCAGAATTTGTCGCTAGACCAATAGGAGGTCTAGCGGCTGGTCGATAATCGCTCCTACTGTGACATCCGATCGAGCGGCGCGCTGCCAATCGATTATCGATCTCGCTACGCCGCGCGCAATAGCCAATAGTAGGCTGCGCGATAGATCACGCTGTGCGATCTATCGCCTCCCGCGACCAATCCCAAATAAATTGTAAAATAAAAATTCTGGAACCAGTCATTTTATCCGGTGGTAGTAGGTTTAGCGTTGAATTCTCTGAACCAGAACAGCAGTGCAAACTATTTTTAAATTAAAGTACATAAGGGTTAATCAATTGCAAGGACACAACTTTTAAAAAGACGTAATGGTTGAACGATTGAGAGGACACAATTTTCCCTCGTCTTCTACCTCACTATTTTTCCCTGTGCGTTCTCGAGTGTTTGTTGCACAATTGTTGTAATCGGTGGAGGGTATGGAAAGAGTGTTTTCAATCGACGAATAGATTTCGGGCCGGTCGGATTCGCCTGCGTTTAGACAGCCCACTTTGCATATTGCGACCGTTTAATCCGTTCCAGGGCGCAGGGACATCGGAAGGGGTGAAGGGGGAGAGAGAGAGAGAGAGAGAGGGAGAAGCGAGCAGTGTCATTTCATGCACGACACGATTCGATCGATTTCCCTGACAGGGCCGACAGGATTAAACGCGACAGCTACTTCGCCCTTATTATCCGGTCACGTTCTCGTTATGGTTCCGAGTGCGAAACGGAAGGCCGTGGATGCTGCTCCGGCGATGTATCGCTGTGATGCGATGGATCGATTCCGCAAGTCCGTGCCGTGAGCCAAGCACCCCGGCTGTAAACAAGAACGCCCGTTTAATTAGTTACCGCGACGCGGACGCAGCGCCGTGTAATTAAAGCGTAGCACTTTTCGCCCACCTTCCGCTGCTTATAGAAAATTAATTAATACCAATGAACCGGCCGCGGAAAGGAATCGCCGACACAGTACACCCTCTGACACAATTTCAACTGCAAAGTTTTTCGATCCTTCGTTTTTGCGAGAACTCCTGTAGTCTATGATTTAGGAAACATTCGCTCAACGATGGACGTCATCTAACACGTTTGCTAACGGCATTTTTTTTTATTGCTTACTTCTAACGTGGTTAGAACATTTCATTAGATCAATTCTAAGCCATTTCGACTCGAAATTCTTTCCATTGTTACGAGCCAGGGCCGCGAGCAGCACGAGTGGCCGGCGAAGGGTTGTGACCCTGGGAGTATGATCTCTATTTGTTAGTTAAGGTAAGCGGACAAACCCAATGCGAGATTGGGGAGCCGCTAGGATTATAGACAACGAGGACGAACCTGATGCGATTGTCAGGGAGCCTCTAGGAATGGAGTCAAAACGCAGACGAACCTGATGCGATTGTCAAGAAGCCGCTGGGATAGTATAGTTTTGGTGGACGAACCCAATGCAAGATTGGGGAGCCGCTAGGGTTATAGACAGCGAGGACGAACCTGATGCGATTGTCAGGGAGCCTCTAGGAATGTAGTCAAAACGCAGACGAACCTGATACGATTGTCAGGGAGCTGCTGGGATGCGGACGAACCTGATGCGATTGTCAGGGATCCGCTAGGATAGTATAGTTTTCGTGGACGAACCCAATGCGAGATCGGAGAGCCACTAGAATGGTATAGTTTTCGTGGACGAACCCAATGCAAGATTAAGGTGCCACTAGGTTGGATAAATCTCTGTGTGGATGGTTAGAATGTCGCGAACGAACCTGATACGATTGTCAGGGAGTCGCTGGGCTGTTGGATAAGAACACAGACGAACCTGATACGGTTGTCAGGGAGCCTCTAGAAATGGAATCAAAACGCAGCCGTACCTGATACGATTGTCAGGGAGCTGCTAGCATGCGGACGAACCTGATGCGATTGTCAGGGAGCCGCTAGGATAGTATAGTTTTCGTGGACGAACCCATTGTGAAATTGGGGAGCCACTGGGTTGGATAAATCTCTGTGTGGATGCTTGGAATGTCGCGAACGAACCTGATGCGATTGTCAGGGAGTCGCTAGGATGTTGGATAAGAGCACAGACGAACCTGATACGATTGTCAGGGAGCTGCTAGGATGCGGACGAACCTGATGCGATTGTCAGGGAGCCGCTGGGATAGTATAGTTTTGGTGGACGAACTCAATGCGAAATTGGGGAGCCACCAGGTTGGATAGTTAGCGAGCCTCGTAACAAGTATAATCTAATTGATAGAATCCGAGCGGTAAGATTGTATCGTGTGGGGACGTTCAATTATTCGATTAGGATTGTGGAACGATAATTATGGGTTTAGTAATCTTTACGACGTATTCAATGAACACAGATATATTCTAATTATAAGAACGTGTTACATTCGTGTAAATGTCGCGATTGAAATGAAGATGAGTCGAAAGAAAGGTATTGTTACCTAAGTTAAGATGCTCGGTTTTGACGCACTGGCAATGCGGGGGTCTCGTAGCGACTTTTGAAATGCCTATTAGATTTTATACCGGACTCGCGGAATCTATACGGTTAACGTTGATACGAAGGGGAACTTTCGCCCGAACTCACTGGTAATTGACTCTACGAGATACAGCCCGACGCGACACTATTCGTGACTACGAAAGTACTAGCCCCAGAGAACAGAAATGCAAGGGCTTATATACCCCTGCAATGACGGGTGACATTTGTCAGAACCCTTGAAATTAACGGATGGTACATGTCAGTACCCCTGAGTCATATTCGTATTTTGTCAACGTCCAGTTGGTCGTGCGTATGTTTTGATTTTAAACTAAACAGATATGTGAATTTATCTAGGGTGGTTCTGTGCGTTTATCTAGGACGGTTCCTGCCACAGATGATCTTGATCATTTGTTCGTCATCCGTAACACCATCCTCGATTTCTGCAAATATATTCCACAATCGAACTTTTGTCAAAAAATGTAGCAGTTATTCGGATGGCTTATCATAGGTAACTCACCCTTATGTTTGTATAAGTACAATATATGCAAGTATTTCGTACAAATAAGTAAAGAAAGTTCGAGCGTTCAATAGAAAAATGTCGGCCCTCTAAAGGTTAACAAAACAAAATTGTTTTCGAGAGGAAGCTTCCTGTTTATTCGAAGCCCGGTTGTCCACTCGACTTGCCAAGAATTTTTCTGGGAGTGTCATCGAACATTTTTCGAGTGTGGCCTAATCGCGATACGCCGTCGAGCAGCGTGGCGCAGCGGTGAGAGGCCAGGTGCAAATGGTAGCGCCAGCCAACGCCAGAGCCATCGGATATAGGCGGTAGAGGTCGTGGAACGAACTGGAAAAGCTGGAAATCGCTGGCACGACTAGTCATAATCCCTATTGTCTGTCCGCGTCTGTGTCCGGGTTTCGAGGGTACTCCGAGAGTCCGGGGTGAGACCTCTGCCCATAGAAAACCGTTCGACGCTGCGTCGAACAATGCGTGCGCGATGTATGACACTCGAGCCTCGATTCTTCCAGGAGGAAGATCTCCTCTCTCGGTCCTCCGTGCCTTCGACCCCGTGTCTCGACATTCCCCGAGCCCTCGACACCCAACACACCTTACCCTTCGCCCTTTACCCTTTACCCTTTCCCCTCGACATCCTTGGCCGGCGTCGACGTCTGGCCCCTCGCATACTCTCTTCTTCCCACCTCTTCCTCTTTTCGTCTCTTCGTCTTCCTCTTCCGCCGCCTAGCCTATTGTCCGCGAGCGCTGCTTTGATTCATCGTCATCGAGAGGGCTGTTCCGCGCCGCTCTCGACCGTCCGCCAAGTGATTTTCAACCCCGTCGCACGACCCTTTCCAGTTCTCTCAGGCTTCCCTATACTCTTTTCTCCTTCCCCTATACAATCCAGACACCACCCACCGGCCGAGGGATGCGTCGACTTTGAAAAACCCCTTCCCACGCCGACAGGACTCGGCTGAAAACGAGCAGAGAGCTCGACACTGCCTTTTACGGCCTGTCGCACAGTGATCCGGGCGAACGATCTAGCAGTTCATTTGGTAAAAAATGACTTGTCTCATCATATTAGCAATTATAGTTTAGCAATGCCGAAAATGTCAATACTAATGAAATTTAATGCAAATTATTATTGGAACAATCATTTAAAAATGAACATTCTGTGAATACGATTTTCGTGAAGTATTGACATTTCGATTACCTTCGGCTAGTACTTTTATACGTAGGATAATAAAACTGATCGATTGGTTTGACAATCAAATTGTGTTGCGGTAACGAATAAAGTGCATTGCACCTGGCGTGTGCATCGGTGAATCCATATAAAAACTGAAGTCACAGAAAGTTAGGACTTATTATAACATATGATTTTTTCCTCTATCATTGTTTTCTATTTCTATTTAAAAAAAGAGCAGTAACTTGTCCCAGTACCCAGAATCATCCTGTATATCCGTAAATAAAAAGAAAAAAAGAAATTATGGAATGTAGTAATTAACAAGTTTTTAGTTGTAGCAACGTTTCTAACGTCTGTAAGACATACTGTATTTAAGTGTTAGTAAACATTAGTTGGGCCAATGTAGTGTTATCATACGTAAATGTCTTGTTAATTAACGAACTATAATAATTGTTGGCTCAACGTTTTCGTCGTAGGCCCTATGTTGGAGGTTTATGGACAAAACCACCAACCATATTCCATCCTACTCCCAACGGTTGGCCATCGTTGGCCAACCATAAATGCTACTAGCGATATGTGTTCAATAAGAAATCTGTTCAATCATGTCCCACTTGATTATTTTGACATTGTAAACGAAAGAATGGTAAAGGGTGTCCCAATAAGAGCGCCGTATTTAGTTTTTGAATTAAACACATTATTTATTTGAAAAGTGATTATATTTTTATTTCATTACAAAGTACAACTGTTCCGATTATGTATGGAAAAATATGTCAGACAAATGCGCATCACGGCTCTCTTTGCAAACTCTTGCTCTTTCGATGAAATTTAAGCTTACATCGTTGTATAATTGTGGTTCGATTGTGGCAATAACACGTTGGATTTCTGTCTTAAGCCGAGTAATTGTTTGTGGCTTATTGGCATACACGCGTGACTTGAAAACATCCACGTAAAAAATAAAATTGGCACGAAATTTAAATCCGGCGCTCTTATTGGGACACCCATTATGTTGAAAATTTTAATGCAAGGAGAAGAGGAAGATTCGTTTCTTGAAATTTTGGGATAAATAGCTGGTAAAGGGGTTTCCATGGGAGAAGGGGTGGAGCTCCTCTTCCAGTTACCTTACTTATATTGACCTTCGAGAATCTGTTTAATGTCTGCCGGGCGAGTCTCTCCTCTCGAGAGAGACTACGCCCGGTGAAACAAGGATTCGAACGATTCCAGGTTGAACGGGGATTTGTTTGCTCGGGCCATTGGATTCCCATCCGGCGTCGGCTCGTTCCTCGATCCGATTTAAAGGTTTATCGGCCGCCAACAAATTCATCCCGAGCGAAGAAACATTTGGATTCCGTTCGATTACCGGTTCTACTCCGTCGGATTTATTAAAACCCACTGCTCTCCCGAAGAACGCCAGAAAATAGCGTCTCTTGCACTGTAAACTTTACGCTTTTATAGCGGTTCTGGTCTTTTCGAATGTCGGCGAAGAAAAATGCATTGGAGGATTTAGTTCTTAGCGGAATAGAAAGGAAAATAAAGTAAAATAAATTTAAGATGGAATTCAAATTGTTTTTGCAGTCGGGTTCTAATGCCATTATTACTCTTCGTACAATAAAAATGAAATGTCACTAGAGATCAATTTCCTATCTTCCGCTGCGAAGTTATGACAGTCAACGAAGTTTTAATCGCTGTAGCTGCGAAAGGGCAGGCAGATCTCGCAGGGCGAGGCGTTAACGTGGCCTAAATGAATTTAACATTCTTCAGACTGCACGCTTTGATATCAAACACCGTCGACATCTTTCCGCGAGGCACGTCGCAAACGAATACTCCAACGTCTCCAAAAGACGAAACGTCCTACCACTTCCTTCTCCCACCCATCGTCAAAGTCTCGGAAACATAAGATCTGCAGCCACACGTCGCGCAGCCAGCGAAAGTGTTAATACCTCAAAGTAATTTCCCCTAGCTCGAGTCAACAAGCTTCGCAAAGAGCACCGGCACAAAGAGGAACTCGCGCGTCCAGCAAGAACCGGGGTGAACAAAAACTCGCTGGCAGAAGGTAGCGTCTAGGAGGAGAGCGAAGAAAGGCATGCTGGGAACGTCGGAATCCAGTGGCAGAGTAGCAAGACGTGGCGACGGCTGGGGTGGAACTGGTTGATAAGAACTAAAGGCGAGCGAGGAAAGAATAAGGAAACCGGGGGGATGCAAACCGAAGGAAGAATAATGGCGGAGCGGAGACGAATAAAAAAGGTACGAAATGAAGATGAAATAAGAAGGGGGGAGCCGGAGCCGGGTCTCTGGGGGATGCTCGGGTGGGGGAGAGGAAAAAGAGAGAGGAAGATCCTCTTCCTCTAGGTGTCTCGAGACGGGCGAACCGCAAGTAGAGGAACGTGTGGAAGGATGGCTGGGAGAAGGACTGCTTCGGTGTAGTTGATATGCGAAAGGGTGCCTGCACCCGGAGCCCGCGTATCCATCACGCCGCTTCGAACTCCGCCCCGGACGTCTCCGGACGTCTCCGGACGTCGCGCGCCCCATGATAGGGATGAGAGAAGACAGATGCGACCGGTGTCTCGTCGCTGAGCTACGAACCCACGCGAACCAATCTCTGACACCGTACAGCCAACCCCAGATCCTCTGGAAGCGAGGATCCTCGTCTTGATGTCCATATCACGATATCTCGTGGAAAAATCCCATGGTCGACACGGTACTGTGGCAACGTGTGATTTTATCGAGATCAAGTCATTCTCTGCGATAACGTTGTCCTTGATTTTGATTCGACGTTGGGATTCTCGTCGTTGGTGTCCGTGCGAACAATTGATATCCGTAGTAGAAGAGAACACAATTCTGGATCGCAGAATCATCGGTACAAATCTATACGAATCATCTGCTAGCCCGGTACATAATATTTTCTAATGGACTTTGCCTCGCTCCAATGTAACATGGACTAACAGTTTTTGCCACGTGATAATCTCGAAGCCCGAAGCATCGGCTTACCCGGTGCTCTAAGCATCGTCGATGTCCCGTTCACCGTACAAGAAAGATCAGGAGCTTGGGAACCTAGCAAAAACGGCGCAGCAGGTCGTCAAAGGCCATGCTTCTATTCATAAGACCTGCAGCCCGCCCTAGCGAACAAGACGCACAAGGAGGGAGGGATCTGTCTCGTAAAATTAGCTCCCCAAGGATCGGCATCGTTGATATGGCCGAGAGACCTAACCGGGTTACACGTTTGAAAGCTTTTCCAAGTCTTAAGCTGACTCTCCGTCTGACGAGAGACTCTACTTGGTTGTACTTCTGCAGATAAATGATACGAGCAACTTAAATTGACTTTCTTGAAGTCGCTGCGTTCCCCAGACACTGGAGCCTCTTTTTAGGCAACTAGGTTGCACTCTTGTCCTCGTTTAGGGAACTTAACCATTGAAGTAGCGGATCGAAACTCGATGCGAGCGGAGAGACAGTAGTTAGCTTTTAGCTTATCATTTGGACGAAGTTGATGAAGAACTTCCGTGCAATGTCGAAATAGACATGCTGAACGCAACGCGAACTATTGTGTGTCACTCGGAAATTATTGTGTAGCAGGTTTTACGGTAATGTCTATGAGAATGTCGCTAATTAAAATGATTACATAGAAAATTCGAGGATAACAGTCTATAGTCTACAGAATAAACTGCCAAGATCACATTTAATGACTATTATACCCTAGAAATGTCTCTAAAATTCGCAGACGATTGTCTGGACAGGTACCGGAGGACCCGCAGCAGGTGTCCGCAGATTTCTTGAAGGATCCTCAGCTTCTTCGAGGTGTCGCGGTTCGAGAATCGATCGTAGGACCGTTGCCACGCGTTTCTTATTGTCAATCCTGCCTAGCTGGCTCCCGCGGACCGTTTATATTGCAAAAGGCGACCGGGCATTCGCTAGACGAGAGATTGCAAATCCTCGAGGAATATCTCCAGGACTTCCATCGATATTTATGAACCCGATCGACCGACTTACCGGCACCGCATCCGCTTCCACCCGGTTCCTCCTTGCCCCCCCCCCCCTCGGGTAACCCTCCAGCCGTCGTACAGAAGTCTGTCGAACTCTCCGGAAACATGGGCTCAGTATTCGTTCGTCTTACTTTCTTCGAAATTCATAATTCAGCCGCGCAAACTGACTCGCACGACGCAATCCACCGTTTCTCGTCAGCATCCGAAATTCATGGATAGCGGGACGGTTACCGTCGGAGAATATGTGAGACCTGCCGTTCGACCGCCGTGTATCGTAATTTTTTCAGTGCTCAAGGCGAACCAAATGTTTCTATACAGGGTAGTGGTGGGCGGGTACTCGAACCTCGGATCGAGTTTTCGGGTCTACAAACAATATAAATTTTTGGGTTCCCGACCCGACCACTACTCGACCCGATTTCACCTTCGAGTATCTGAAATTTTGGGGTACCCACGTACAGGAAATTCTCGAAATTTTTCCAACGGACTGTGTTCTGCACGGAGAAATATCGTGTAGGGACACTATTTTTTTATGACGTCTATCGCGCCCACCGGCCGAGAGTACAATCGAAAGCCGAACGTAGAGAAGGACAGCATGTAAGTAAGGATCGCGTGGCCAAAGGGTATCGGTGTGAACCACTACTAATCGAATGTACAAAACTTCTTTATTTTTCATGATTTTTTATGGGACATTCGTCAACATATTTCTGGAATCTTTTCTGATTAAAATGACACCAAACACGATGTAATTTCAACTGTATTTAGTGGTTTAATCGACGATGAAAGTTTTGGGCGCAAGGAAGGACAGCGAACACGCGCGCCTTTGAACTGTGTCGGCGACGGCGACTGTCCGCGTCTCTTTCTTTTGCATACGCTGTCCTTCCTTCCACCCGAAATTTCCATCGTCAATTAAACCACTAATACAGTTGAAATTATATCGCGTTTGGTGTCATTTTAGTCAGACAAAATTCCAGAAATAAGTTGATGAAAGTCCCATAAAAAATAATGTAAAATGAAGAAGTTTTGTAATTGGATTAGTAGTGCTTCGCATCGATATACCCGAGCCGAGATCAATCATCGCCGACCAGCAGCTTTGGCCGGCAGGGGAGTGGGTAGGCACTGGACAAATTCTGAATAGAGGTCGCAGGAAAAATATCAAGAATTTACTGTATAACGAATTTTCGGGTCCGGCCCAAATCCGATTTTCTGGATACCCGCTTACCCCTGATATAGCCTATGGTGAGGCAATTAACTTGATCATTCGAATTACAGTAATTGTTCAATCGGTGTCCGGCGTCGCCTGTGCAGTCGCAGTCCACTGTCTACCCACTCCACTGTCGGCCAACGCCGCGCTGCACCGCTAGGCGGTGATAATTATTGATCTCGACTCGGGTATATCGGAGTGAACACAACTACATTGACACTATGAATCGAATGTTCAAACTTCTTAATTTTCATTATTTTTTATGGGACTTTCAGTGACTTGTTTCTGGCATTTTTATGATTAAAACAAGACCAAACACGACATAATTTCAATTGTATTTAGTGGTTTAATCGACGGTGAATGTTTCGGTCGCAACGAAGAACAGCGTATGGGACATTCTTTGAACTGTGCCGGCGACGGTGACTGTCCGCGTCACTTTCTTTCCCATACGCTGTCCTTCGTTGCGTTCGAAACTTTCATCGTCGATTAAACCACTAAATACAGTTGAAATAAGGTAGTGAAAGTTTCATAAAAAAATAATTAAAAATAAACTATTCTATCATGGCCATTACATTGTGAGAATTCGCGGGCCTTTAACCAGTTAACTGCGTTCGACGTGTATACACGTCAATCCAGAACTCTATTGCGGTGCAATAACAATAACCTTTTCAAGAATGAATTGTTAATTTTTTATCAAATGAAAATGTAATCCTTCCTCGTTTTTCATAAAATTTATAATAGGACCATTTGCTCTGCGTTCGACGTGTATACTCATCATTGCTTGATTTTAATTCCGCACTCAGTCGGGGATTTTGAAAACTAAATTCCGTAGTTGAGAGGTTAAACTGTGCTGGCGACGGAGACACGCTTCGGCCACGCGAACCGTATTTCGTTCTGTCCTTCTCTATGTTCGGGCTCTCGTTTGGAGTTTCGGCGCTGTCGGCGCTGTCGGCGCGGTAGACGCAGTCATTAAAAAATAGTGTCTCTACACCATCGCCGTCCGTGCAGAACACGGCTGTTGGACACCGATTGAAGAATTCCTGTATTCTTCGACCAGTTTGTTAGTGATTTATTCCCAACAGTATATATATTCGTAATTGTGTACTTTTTCATTTTCACGTCGAATTTAGTGCAACAGAAACAACAAGGAAAATTTGTGATACATCTGGAGATGTCTCGAAAGTGAACTAATGTCAACGTTACAGGACGATTCATTAGCCCTTTATTGGTATCACAATAGAATCTGTTAATTTTTTCGGAACATGCTTCGCAATAGAATGCTCAAGGAAGCTCGTAGAGCTTTCCCTTTTTATTCCTCGCAATTTCACTGCACTGTCAGTTCTAAAAAATACCCAACAAATTGTACATTCAACACAGTGTAATCCGCCAATAATCTCGACACTGACTTTACAATTTTACAAATATTAGTGTGCAAGTTCTGTGGCAACCGGACAAGTGTAAGCACAATTTTTTTTAGCGTTATTCTTCAACCAGTTTGTTTGTGACTTATTCCCAACAATATCAATTTTTTATAGCCCTGCAATAAAATGGCGGACTTTGTACCTTCTGAAAGCCATATTCGTAATTGTGTACTTTTTCATTTTCACGTCGGATTTAGTGCAACAGAAACAACAAGGAAAATTTGTGATGCATATGGAGATTTGTTGAAAGTGAACTAATGTCGACGTTGGTTCAGAAGATTTGCTGCGAGGGATTATGACCTGTCAGACAAGCATCGAAGTGGACGCCCAGTTTAATTCGATAACGATGCCTTAAAATCTGTAGGGGAGTCCGGTCCAAGGTTAAATATACAGTAATTATCAAGAAGCCTCGACACCGATTGAAGAATTACTGTACCTGTAAACTATGCGTTCTAGAAAAAAATGATTTCTACAGATGTTACATAATGTCACCCTATACCATGTAAGATCTGTAGGAATAATGTTTTGTACAACGCATGATTTAGAAGTTATTCGAAGTGATCAAGTTGGTTGTTTCACCCTGTATACTGTCGAGCGAGAGGAGCACGAAGTTTCTCATTGAGATCGAGCACAACCGCGAAATTACGTGTGTTAGAGGTGTTGTGTTACCGTTAGGATCGTTTCTGTCGACGTCTTCGTCGTTGGTGAGAATATCACCCCGGCTTTGTTGTTCGGTGAACGGAAAATGGGCCCAGGAGAAAAATTGCTCGCAGAGTTAGCGCGCTTTTCTCCTCAACCTCGAAACCATGATCTCGTGGGAGCCGATGGCTGCGAGCACGCCGAGATGAATCGCGTGCGCCTTTTCAGACGCCGCTCTGTTGGATACTCCTAAACGTCGACTATACGGAGTAATGAAGCACAAAGTTTGATGAAAATTCGTGAATGGATCGGTGCTGTTGCTGGGATACGTGCTTAATGGTTGTTTGCGCGACCTCTACATGGTCTCAACCATGTCTACATAACCTCGTTGTCTGTTAAATTGTTGCATTAATACTTATTTTACTATTTTATGTAATAGTTTTCGCTTTATCATGTAATTTTAAAAGAATCGCAATAAGTAGATCTGAGGGCCCTCAAATTAATTACCGTATGAGCCAATACAGTTAATACTATACAGGATGAGTCACCTAAGACAACAAACCTGAATAACTTCTATTTACATTTTTTGAGGTGGAAGAAATCTTTAAAGTGGAGGAGCTTAGGAGATTTAAAAGTCTACCTTGTTTTTCGATGGGACCCTATATTTCTGTACTCCACGTTTGTAGACCTTCGCGAGATAATTTCAACAACGTTCTTGGTCATTCAAGGTCATTTAATGTCAAAAACATAAAGAAAGTCTAAAAAATGGGATATTCTTAGCTTTACTCGACCATTTTCCGGCTCCTTTCTCCGAGTCTTTTTCTATCTTTTTATCGCGTCACGAGCCATTTCTCTCTTTCTCTTTTTGTCTCTTTCGCACGAGCCTCCTCCGATCGGTGAATACGCGGCCCCACGATTCCACCGGAGCAAAATAGCGGTCGCGATTGAATGGCACCGGGACTGAATGGCCCATAACCTGACAGTCGAAATGTGTGGTTACAAGACAGACCCGGGGAACGTTTCATCGATCCCTCCGGTATTTACCGGAGTGCTCCAATTCGAAGATACCATCCGCGATCGTTTGACCGGCCCACTAATGTTGATTACTGCTCGGAAGTGACGTTCCATTAGAGATAATTATTTCTGTGGTTATCCTCCTGGAACTCGTATCGACCTGTTTATACTCCGGACATACAGGTCCCGGTGATAGGCAGCCCCAAAAACCTAAAATCGTGCCAACATCTTCGACGAGTCGAGAAAAACGTCCTGCATTCGAAAAAAATTTTGTCATCAGACACACCCGAGTACGTTGATTGATCATTGAACCGTGTAATGAACAATCAACAATTTATTTACCGGCAGTTTCATTAAAATTAAACAACTTTGCTTTGAGCAATTGTCCCAGTTAACCATTTTAAGCATTTTTATTATTAGACTGCAGATTTTATGCAATAATAATAATAACTAGAATTTATATTAGGGGTAACCATAAGTAATCAATTATTTTGCATTCATCGAAAAAATTTTTTTGTAAATAACACTTTTATTTTTTAATCGATTATACAGGGTGAGTCGGGAGGAACGGACAAAACTCCAGAACTGGATTCTACACGGGAAAATAATGTAAAAAAACATGTTCTTATCCGATTTTCATATTATTAAAAAACAAATTTTTTTCAATCAGGAGAGTAACAGCCGCCTTTCGTAGACGAAGCCGAAAATGTTTAGAGATCAATGGCGGTATTTTCGAACATTTATTAAAATGAGACTATGACTGTCGAAATGTTAATGTATGACATTTTGTTTAATGGAAACGGGATAAGAAAAATGAGTTTTTTTACATTATTTTCCTGTGTGCAATCCACTCCTGAAGTTTGGTCCATTCCTCCCGACTCATCCTGTATAATCGCCGTCATTATCGATAACTTGTTGCCATCGTTTCTGCAAAAGTTCAATCTCCCTTTTGTAAAAGTCTGGCGGCCGTGACTCAAAACAAGATTCAAGGTGTGTTTTAACGTTATTTAATGAATAATTAAAGGTTTTATTTTGTAGCGAATGCTCCAGAGACTTGAATAAATGAGTCCGACGGTGCGATGTCTGCGGAGTATGGATGGTGCGGTAGAACTTCCCAGCCTAACTGCTTAATTTTTTCTTGAGTGAGTTTTGCTGCATGTGGTCTTTATTGGCCTGAGATAACACGTATGGAACCCATATCCCTTGTCCATGTACCTTGTCAATTTCATTTAGGTATCTTTGTATGGTGGACCATGTAGACCCAAGGCTTCTTGATAATTCCTGTATACTTAACTTTGGACCGGATTCCACTAGAGACTTTAAAGCATCGTTATTGAATTGAACTGGGCGTCCACTTCGATGCTTGTCTGGCAGGTCATAATCACTCGCAGCAAATCTTCTGAACCAACGTTGAAATTAGTCCACTTTCAACACATCTCCATAGGTATCACAAATTTTCCTTGGTGTTTCTGTTGCATTACATCCGGCATAAAAATGAAAAAGTACACAATTACGAATATGGCTTTCGGAAGGTACAAAGTCCGCCATTTTGTTGCTGGGCTACAAAAGAAATTGATATTGTTGGGAATAAATCACTAACAAACTGGTCGAAGATTACAGGAATTCTTCAATCGGTGTCCAACAGTCGTGTTCTGCACGGACGGCGATGCTGTAGAGACACTATTTTTTAATGACTGCGTCTACCGATAGACGAACAATTAACTAAATTCGGACAGACAATTTCCGGGGAAAATTTTACATTTCAGGAGGATAATGCAAGCGTGCATACCACAAAAACCGTTAAGCAGTACTTTGAGCAAAACAAAATTAGTGTCTTAAAGTGGCCAGCGAGATCGTCAGATCTCAACATAATTGAAAATTGTTGGGCACAACTGGCAAGACATGTTTACGAAGGCGGAAGACAATTCCAAAGTCTTGCAGATATAAAAACGTGCATAGAACAAAAATGGACAATAATACGGCCAAAATATATTAGAAAACTCTTTAAGTCACTTCCGAAACGTATGTTGGCTATTCTGGAAAATAAGGGAGACCACGCAAAGTATTAAACACAATGTTATATATTTTATGTACGTAAATTACGTTTTTCTTTGTATATGTGCCATCATTTTGTCGTACCGATTTTTGTTATTTTCTTGTTTTCATAAACAAACGGACATTTTCTTTCATTTCATTGTTCGTAATGTAATTTATTTTGTAATAAAAATGTGTATAAGTACCAAGAAAGACTAGATTTATTATGTCCAAATGATGAAAACATTGAATTTTCATGGTGTACCATCTTTCTGTCGCGGACTGTATACAGGGTGGGGCAGTAACTATTAGCACCTCAGATATCTTTGAAACTATAAGTTTCACAGAAATATTTGCTGAAACAAAATTGCACAGTAAGAAGGTGGCCATCCGGTGGCGATAGTAGTTTTTTTGCAGGTGGACGTACTTCGGACATTTGAAGGTCACCTCCATTTTTTTTAATGGATCGGTATGTTTTGGCTTCCGTATCACGATAGAGGATCTTAAAACGAGTTCAACGACCTATTACATAAGGTCATTCAAGGTCATAGAAAGTAAAGAAATGCGATAATACTTATGGTTTTGGTAGTAAATGAAACATACGTACTGTAAACAGTAGAGGAATGCGTAATGTTTACCTTTTACTTCACTGAGTTTAATCACTGCTTGAAGGGCACTTTAATAGTTTGCAGGATAAGATAAACATGATAAGATTAGTACCGATAAATCAGTCAATGCGGCACGATGTATCCGTTTGAAGAGCAGGTCGATATGCTTCTTATTTATGGCGAATGCCAAAAAAATTCTGTAAGGGCGAAAAACTTGTATGCTGAACGATATCCACATCGGCCTCAGCCTTCGCGTCAAACATTTAAAAATGTGTGTGATAAACTTCGGCAAACCGGTAGTTTAGGTGTTCGTAAAAGTGAACGCCAGAAACAAGTAATTAACGAAGAAATGGAAATCAGTGTGCTCGCAAGTGTGTCTAGAAATCCTCATATTAGTTCGCGACAAATTGAACGCGAATCTGGCATCAGTAGGAGGAGCATACTTTGCATTTTGCACCGTCACAAATTTAGTCTTCACCAAGAATTGCATGGGAACGACTTCATGAATCGCGTTGCGTTTTGTCGATGGGCTATACGTCAGATTCAAAACAATGAGTCTTTTCTTAATACCGTCTTATTTACCGATGAAGCAACATTCACAAATCACGGGAATGTTAATTTACACAACATGCATTTATGGGCAACGGAAAATCCACATTGGCTGCGACAGGTTGAACATCAAACACAATGGTCTGTGAATGTATGGTGTGGTATCATAGGTGACAAAATTATTGGTCCTTACTTTATCAATGGAAATTTGAATGGCAACATCTATGCTAATTTTATTAAGGATACATTGGGACTTTTGCTAGAAGAGTTACCTTTGCTTACACGACAAACCATGTGATACCAACATGATGGATGTCCTGCACATTATTCATTGATTCCGCGAAGGGAACTCGATGAAAAATTTCGAAATCGTTGGATTGGACGC
>CM052202.1:14867485-14899493 GCA_028455805.1 Lasioglossum figueresi
GACAAACCATGTGGTACCAACATGATGGATGTCCTGCACATTATTCATTGATTGCGCGAAGGGAACTCGATGAAAAATTTCGAAAAAGTTGGATTGGACGCGGCGGTTCAATATCGTGGCCAGCTCGTTCACCAGACTTAACACCTCTAGATTTCTTTCTGTGGGGAACACTGAAAGAGAAAGTGTACAAAGAAGTACCAACTACGTCCTACGATATGCAACAGCGAATTATTGGAGCCTGTGCGTCAATAAGTTCTGACACCGTAAGACTTGCAAGTCAATCAATCGTAACAAGAATCCAACAGTGCATTGACAGTGATGGTCAACATTTCGAACACCTACTATAAACATGTTTCATTTACTACCAAAACCATAAGTATTATCGCATTTCTTTACTTTCTATGACCTTGAATGACCTTATGTAATAGGTCCTTGAACTCGTTTTAAGATCCTCTATCGTGATACGGAAGCCAAAACATACCGATCCATTAAAAAAAATGGAGGTGACCTTCAAATGTCCGAAGTACGTCCACCTGCAAAAAAACAAATATTTCTGTGAAACTTATAGTTTCAAAGATATTTGAGGTGCTAATAGTTACTGCCCCACCCTGTATACCCATTTGATTATGGTTTTTCATCATAATGCTAAGAGACGGGGTTCGATGGGCAGAGGGGCCGTTGGCCTAACTGCGCGCGGAATCAAAGAGTAGAGCCGGATGAAATTCTCTGGCACCGTAGGGCGACGACCCAGCCTAGGAAGAACGCTGGATAGCGGACCCGACCTTTAACGAAAAATCAACGAAAATCTGAGTTCCCGCGGTCGCCGGGGGTTTACTCTTTTCAGACGAATTCGCCGTTCAAGGGCCCCGACGCCGCCACTGCCGCCGTTGCTTCGATGGTACAATTTATCTCGCTGGTGAAAAGTTCATCCCATTAGATCAGGGACCAGCAACCGGAGCTCCTTCCTGCTTCTGCTCTCCGCTAAAGCATTACCAACCGGCACTATGGAAACCTTTCAGACGCCGCCGGTGCACGAATGTGTCTTCCTTCTTCTATGTCCTTTTTCACTCCTCATTGACGGAACCGGGTAGAATCGCGGTCTGGCCTTCATTTTACTTTTACTTTTGGATGAGATGATTGCGCCGGAGTCTGCTGGGTTCGTAAAATGGTGACTCTTGAATTTTAAAAATGGATGCTTCTGACTGCGACATTGTCTATCGAAGGCTCTCTTCGCGGCAAAGATCGCTTTAAAGCTAATGCTCTCAACTGAACTGATTCATGATACAACTTAATTCATACACAGGGTGTCCCACTAACTTTGTTACTAACTTGTTGTATTAAGACTCCCACCGAAAATATTTCCGTTATTTTTAGTAATACGAAAAAATGTTTCAGGATGAAACGACGTATTTTATTAGTGTAACATTATAGCTAACGAAAAGACAAATTCGAACATGAACAATATGTTGACCTTCAACTGACCTTCGAGGGAGGTATTCTTCAAGAAGCATAACTTAACGTTTGAAGAGGATATTCATGCTTACGAAAAAATCGGAGATATTTTCGGTGGGAGTCTTAGGTACCTCATTCTGTATATTATGGTGGGAATAATTTTCTTCCGAAGGTCATTTTTCTCAAGGTGTCGTGATCAAACGAATTAAATTGTATTAGATTCTCCAGGAACATCGCAATTATTTTTTGAAGACGTCTGACCACCACGGCCATGACAATCGCAGTGACGAAAGATCGAAGGATTGGAACACGAAAGTTGATCGGAAGCAGAGAGGAACGGTTGTCTGCGAATAAATTTCGCGCCGCTATCGGCGGACAAATGGCGACGAGAAAGGTCTTTTCTTCGCTCCGGAGTCCCGTAAACTGCTGCCTTTATCTTTCCCCGGCTCGGTGATATCGTGATTAATCGAGAGTACGATTCGATCTCCGGGGCGCAGCGTACTCGCTTCGACAAATGATGATTAATGGGACCACTTGCCGGAAACGCTCCGGTTACGAATCGTCCCTGGAATCTCGCGATTTCCTTCGGCTTCCTCTCGTCGAGATGTACAAGCCTGCTTGCTATCCTATTTTCGAGTTAACGTCGAATTCCGCCCTCGCAGTCTCTTTCCCTAGCCATAACCGTTCACTTTACGTCGACGTTAAAATGAATTCATGTTGAACGTTTAATACGCTGAATAATTATTTAACTAATGCTTTTAAAATGCAATCCGTAGTCCCTGCATCTTTTAATCCCTCGCCATTTGACAAAACTGAGAATAGAAAATCAATAGTGTTCCTAGTTAACGTACCAGTTTCCATTTTATTTTAAAGTTGAATACCAAGATGGTTTTATGAATAGCTCTCTGAAAAATGATCGAAACCTCTTTTGGTCCTGCATGCTTCTAAAATTTGATTATTCCAATTTATCTATAAGCCATCGCGAATTGGTTTGTCAAAAATTGAGCACACAGCCAATAATATAGAAAATTCAACGAATTAACAATTTACCTACTATTGGAACGATTAAAAATTAATTTTGATAGGTTCTACAATGTCAATGGCTATCTGTCTGAAAAAATAAATCAGTCTCGAATTTAGTACCATTAGTACTTTACTAAATAATTGTTGTTCGAATCGACCTGTAAGACTTGATTATTCCGATGAGGCTGATAGCTTGTGGCAAATTAGTAAGAAAAACCATTCTCTATTTAGATTTCCCAGCAACTTTCGCGGCTTTTCTAATTTTTAGATAGCGTAAACAAGAGTCGACGAACTGCACAGCACTCGGGCTATAAAAGGACTAGTGCGGGAACGTCTGGAGCGTCGAATCGCAAGTTTCCACGGTTCTGGAGCGAGTTGTTCGAGCGAGTTGTCGCGCAGACGGGTGTCCGAAGAGCGCGCGCGATGGAAATCGTTAAGACGTCCCCGGATCAGAGTGACGCAACATTCTGCAGCCAGGCAAGCACGAATTAATTCATAATGCCTGGTGCAATTAAGGTTGCTCGCGAATTCAGGAGTGTTGTTACGGCCCGAATTCACCCGCGAGCTTTCGGCCCGGAGAGTGCTCGCCTGGAACTTCTTGACACAACAGAAACTTTAAAGTCAGCTTAGTGCTTAAGTCTGAAGAAAACTCCGGCCCGTCCGAGACCCCTGCACCCTTTATCTACTTCCCCATCCGTGAGTCCTCATCACTCTCTCTCTCTCTCTCTCTCTCTCTCTCTCTCTCTCTCTCTCTCTCTCTCTCCCCTTTCTTTTCCTTTCTCTCTCTTTCTATCTAACATCTTCCCGCTGGAGCAGAACCGTTTTCTGTCCGAGAGGCCGGAAAAACTCCGGCTGAAGCTTTATGGGAGACTTAACGACCGAACTTCGCACCGAATGGGCTCCAGAAAAATTAGAACTGTCCACGCACCCTCGTAACACCTTCTTCCACCCCCAAGCACCCCCCTTTACCCCTGGAACCGGGAACCGTCCTCTGTAAAATCGATTTCCCATAAAAACGCCCTACTTTACTGCTCCACAGATCTACAGGCTGTCGATCGACGTCCGGAAACTTTAGGCAGATTTATGTTCGGGATGGATCTCTGGGTAGCATTCACCTTAAAAATTTTAGCGGGTGATTAAGGGTGACTTTACTGACACACACACACTTTGAACCGGGTAAATCAATCACTACACAGTTTCTATGAAGACGTAGCTCGAGTTAGACTCGAGTATATCTACAGGGTGTTCGAGATCATTTGTACCAGCGTTTTTTTCGTAAACGGTAAATATGAGAAAAAACCGAAGAGGAGGAAGTTGTAATATATTTTACTAACAATACGATAGCTTATCTCAAGTTTTTGATTAATTAATATTTTTTTAGAAACAAACGTGACCCCCATTTTTTTAAATGGAATCCTACATATTTTTTTACATCAAATGCAGAGCGGGAATAAAAGAAAAATTTAACATTTTCAATACTGTGTTTACTAGTATGTTGTATTGATACATATGAATGTACTTCTGAGTTCTGCTGACCATACTTCTGGTAGTTTCTAGAGAAATATTAAATATGAAAAACATTGGAAAATACGCTATCGTATTGCTAGTAAAATACATATACTACAATTTCATCCTCTTCGGTTTCGTTCTCTTGTTTACCGTTTACCGTGTACCAAATTCGTAGAAATTAATCTGCCACGCCGATTAGGAAGCCCATTGGTTTAATATCGAGTTTGTATAAAATTTATTGCTAAATTTCAAGTTTAGCAGAAAAATGAACAATGGTTCTTTAGTAATGTAAAATTTCAACGAGACTAATGTAGGATACAGGCGTAGAAAAAAGGAGAGTTTAAACCTAATCAATACCGGGAAATATCTGATCGAGGTTCTAGAACTCTCCTGCGTGCAAATGTATGTGTATGTGTGAGCACCGCGGCATATCAAAAACAAACGTAAACGACTAATTAATATCTAGAATGTTCTATCGCGGAAGATATAAAAGGACGCGTCCGCGCTGCGGGGACAGTTTCACGTTAAAACGATCACACGACAGAGCTCATTGCTACGCTACGCTACGCTACGCTACGATACGATACGATACGATACGATACGCTACGATACGATACGATACGATACGATACGATACGATACGATACGATACGATACGATACGATACGATACGATACGATACGATACGATACGATACGATATGATACGAGTACGACCACGACAAATGGCTAACGAATACGGACTACGAACACGAATTACAGCGACAGGATTGTATGTTTATTCGGCGTGCGAAGCAGTTGCATTGTGTCTTGTTGTATCTTAATCGAAGTCGTGTTACTTTCATCAATAAAGAATAGTTATTTCAAACTCTCTACTCTTACGCTAACGATGAATTAGAGTTGAGTAGATCACGTACGAGTCTATAAAAATTAGTATTGAATGATCACGAGATCATAGTTCAAGTTGTGAAACAAGCCACAGTTCTTCGATACTGTGAAAATCCCAGTAAATCTAAATTAAGCATCGGGCAGCAAACGTTCTAAATAATATAGTTACACTTTCGGCTATAAACGACTGGTCGCGCAAACAGATTTATAGTATCGAGGTCTCGTGTCAGCTTAATGCGCACCGATGGTTGATAAGTGGATCGCAACGGAGCCGTCAGAGAGCGAACACGGGGAAAAACAACGGGATTGGCGAAAGTTTGTATACAGCGACAGGGAATTTCGTGTCGTCCGTGGATTCCAAGTGTCAACGAATAATTTTTTATTTCGGACAGAGGCGCAACATGCGACGAGGGCGCGCGGGTATGCTGTTTCCGAACTTGCCAGACCATCAACCATCGACGCGTCGATCGAACCGCAACGGTGTCAGTTTTTATTATTCAGCCGGCGAGTACGCATGCGAGATGATAAGCAGCGACGGCGTAAAAATAATACCTCTGCGAAAACCGGCAGTGTGCACAACATGTTACGGCCCCGCGCAGAATTTATCGGACGATAAATTATATTTCGCCCCCGCACGCGGACAAATTTTAAAATAACCCGAAATTTATTTCGGCGCGTCTCTGGGGCGTCCTTTAACCCCTCCGGAGGTATTCAAAGTGCTCCAAGGGGATACAGGGTCCTTCGAAGGTTTCCGGAAAGTTTCAACATAGAACTTAAGGTCTGTCGCGTGTTTCTAAGGATTCTTGGGGATACTCGAGATCTTCGGAGTCCACTAGATCCTTCGGAGGATTCACGAGATGTGTTAGATGATTTTAAGGATTCACAGAACCTTGTGTAGACGTGCAAGAATTCTCAGATGATCCTTAAGATTTACTACACGTTTGTTAGAACTCTCGGATACCCTTGAGGTCTTCCTGGAGTCCAGAGCATTGCCAAGGGTTCCCTAAGGTTTGTTAGATAATCTGGAATATTCTTAGAGCCATTTGTAGTCTTTCAAGTAGGTATTCTCAAGATTCAGAAGACCTCGGAGGATCCTTAAGACTTACCACATGTATGTAAGGACTCTTCGAGGGCTCTTGAGCACCTTTGAGAGTTTACAGGATCCTCCAGGGATCTCCAAAATTTGTCACACGTTCTTAAGGACACTTAGTAGATTCGTAGATTTCCAAAAAGTCCATGAGATTTTGTAGGAGATGCTGAAGATATGCCATACGTTCGTGAGGACTCTTGAGGAGTTTCGGGAATTTACAAGATCCTCAGAGGATCCTCTAAATTTGCTACATTTTCTGAAAGATACTCGCGAGGCTGTTGACGACATTCATAAGTCCACGAGATCCAATGATTTTTTTGTTTAAAATAATAGTAAAAATTCCTTAGTTATGGATCATATATTATAGACTTCCTAAAGTTATGAAATAATCTCTGGTAGATTATTTCGATCCCGTACAGTGATCGAAATTTCCATAGTTCTATACTTATTTGTTGGCAATTTTGGTTCATTTATAAAAAAAATAAATAGGTTCTAAGTATTTATGTTATATTAAGATGATTACAAAGACATCTGAATGGTTTCAAAATAGAATGTCTTCTCATTCCACTCAATATAATATAATACTTTATTTATTTTACAAAAACAACATGTTTTATTTAATAATTGTATGTTAATATTGTAATATTCTAATTAAGGTTTGTAACGTCGATAAATCTATACTACTCCACACTTGTCTTATACTACTTTTAAGTTCTGCAACAGTAGCAAATTGTTTTCCATTTGCGTACGCCTTGCAAGATAGTATTCCCCAAAGGATCTCTATGGGGTTAAGGTCCGGAGATCGGGCGGCCCACTGCATCAACTCAACATTTTTCTTTTGAAATCATTCCTTGCAGACTCTTCAAGTGTGGACGGCTGCGTTATCTTGTTGGTAAACATAGTCATCCGACCCTACTTCTTCCATGAACGGAATTAGAGCGTCTTCTAAAAGTTCTGTGTATTTTTCAGAATTCATTTTCGTGATATCAAACACATCGGGGTCTTTGCGGAAAAGCTAAATGCAGCCCAAACTATAACACTTCCACCACCAAAATTTCGACTCATGACAATGTCATGCGGTCTACTCAAATCGCGCCAATGGTACTTAAAACCATCTCGTCCGTCTAAATTAAACTTTTTTCCATTCTTCGTTCCACGACATATGAGTTTTAGCAAAAGCGAGTCGTGCTTCTTTATGATACTGCATTAGAGGCGGTTTTGAAACCATTTTAATCTATACGAAGCGCTTACTTTTCTTTAGAATTTGTCGAACACGTTTTTGAGATACCGGGAGATCGAAATCCGCTTTTATCCGCCGTGCGGTTACATTTTAATTTGATGCAGCTCGTAAAATTAATGTAGTTTGCCTTCGATTCAACTTTTTATTTTCACCCTTCGAACGATTTGTGTCATATAAATCGCCTAACGTAAGATAATTATTTATGACACGATGGGATTTGTTTATTTTCAAGGCAATTTGCCTGTTAGAAAGTCCTGCATCTGTATAAGCCTTTATTTTAATCTGCTCCTACACAGTTAATAATTTACCCCGTGGGATGTTAAGAAAAATCGATATAACCTAAAAATATATCCTATTTTATAAAAATAAAAGTAAATCAAGTAAGTAAATATATTTTTACACATAGTACTCGGTACTCAGTTTTGTGCACAGTACTGACACTGTTAAAAGATAAAGGAATATATTAGTTGAAACAATGGCAATTTCGCTGGAATTTTCAATAAAATATCAAATATAACTGTAATAATACAAGTTATACGCAACAATCGAAATACCAATCAAGAAATTTATTGTAACCGAGGAAGTAATCACGTTCAGTCGCTAGCAATGAAAAACTCGGTCGATAACGATCAAAAACAGGAACATTTTTAGTGACACTATGGAAATTTCGACCACTGTACCTCAAAAATCAGCTTAAAGAAATCAAAGACTACATGAAACTTCTCCAACAATAAACGGCATAATATAGAAATACACTTACCGAAATTTCTATAAAGTCACTGTGTTTTGTAATGGATTCTTATTATTACATAAAGAAAGCATACACACCGATTTCAAAACATAAGTATAACATTCATTGATAAAAGAAAACACAAATATAATTTTACGCGGAACAAACTGCGAAATTTCTATAATGTCACTTTCGTTTTACACGGATAAAGTTGAAATTAACGATTGTTTTTTTATTATTTCTATTTTAATATTTAGTGTAACCTCCATTTTTTTGAATTACATTAAAAATACGATTGGGCATCGACGAAATTAACTTTTGTAGCGTTTCTGTTTCAACAGACGCCCACGCTTCATTCACAGCATCCTTTAGTTCGCTAATGGAGTTGTATTGTTTGCAGTTTTTATAAACTTGTCGCGCAATGATACCTCAAACATTTTCGATAAGCAGGCCATGGCAAAACATTGATGTTTCTTTCAAGAAGCCACTGCTTTGTGTGCTTCGACGCGTATACCGCAGTATTATCATGCTGATAAATAAAATTGTCATCTTCAATATTTTCTGTAAAGGGTACTAGAACCATGTCTAACAAATCTGTATAATTTTCCGAATTCATTTTGTGATTTATGTAACGCATTGGAGTTTTTTTTGTCAGCTTTGAACGCAGCCCATATCATTAGGGAACCACCGCCAAAGTTACGATTCATCGTCACACTTTCTCATTTCTCAGATCATGCCAATAATATTTACAGCAATCAGGCCAATCCAAATTAAATTTTTTCTCATTTGAAAAAATGACAGACTCCCACAATTCGTCCAGGACATATGTGCTCGTGCGAAATCAAGACGGGCCTGTTTACGTACTTCTTTTACGCCTGGTTTACGTTGCATTTTTGTCCACACAAATTGCCCAGAAGGATTTAAAAGTTGTTGCACGCGTCTTGTTGCCACTGGAAGCTCCAATTCAGCTCGAAATTGTGCTGCATTTTTCCTTTCCTTAGCCGCAGAGCTCATTAATAATAAATGTTGCCTCTTTGACAATTTTTTATTACCTCCTTTAAAATGATTTTTTCCGTAATTTTCACGCAAATTGATATAATTATTAATCACAATATACGAACGGTTCATTTTCTTAGCAAATGCACGGTTAAAGCAGCCCATATTTTTATAAGCATCGATCGATGCTTTTTCTTCAATTGTTAGCACTTTTCCTCTCGGCATTCTAATACACGTGAATCAAATTATAAGAAACTGGATTTCTATGACTTCTAAAACTAATACTTTTAGAATATTTCAAATTTTCTATAGTTCTCTGCTCGGAATTCAGAGAAACGCTAAATGACTTTATAGAAACTTCGCACTTGTGTTCTGCATCGCGCAGAAAAAAGTCAAAACAAACGTAAATAGCGAACATAGCGGTCTAGAGTGCGTAGTCCCTCTATCCGAGTGTTAACAAGGCACAAGACCAGATACGATAAATCAACAAAAATGGTGATATTTCTCAAATATCTATGAATATGAAGATGACTTTATAGAAATTTCGGCCACTGTACATAAAACAATTCTCACAGCAACTTTACTAAACTTTCCAACCGACCACCTCCGAAGAAAAACGTCGCAATCTTCTAGTCAACGAACCACCTAACCTCGACTTCCGCAAGCCATCCGAAATTTCGTTCGAACACTTCGGTAAGTTTTCGCTCGGTTTGCTGGGTTAAACGTCGCGTCTTCCCGTGCCGCAATTCCTTCGGTGTCGTTCGTCGCGGAATCGAGCCGAAGAAATAATCCCAAAGGGGGGAAGGGAGAACAGGGAGTTGATTTTAATTTCGTTAATCGAGCCTCTCCGGGAAGCTGCGTACAGCGGTGGTTCGACGCGGAACGGTCGAGGAAGAATCCGCCGCGGATTCAATTTCGTTGATGGACAAAGTTGCGCGAGAGTCAGAAATGAGTGACACCGTGCACGCGCGCCGAGGGTAGAACGGATTCCCGATTCGCATAATTGAACGGAAGTCCGTAGGGGCGGGGGAAACGGTGGAGGGGGAGACAGCGAAATCCGACGGAATCCACGAGACGGGAAGTTACGGTTCGTTACGGCCGCCGCGCCGGTCGGGTAAACCGGGTTTTTACGCGTGCCGCGAATTAACCGATTGCCGAAGTTGGAAGTTTAATCGAAACCGGGACGCAATTTGTCGCGGGTCCGCGTCGAATCGACCCCCGACGAGATAAGGGGGAATCGAATAAACGTCGTCGAACACGATAGAAGAGAGCGCGCTATGCCACAGAAAGAGATGAGAGAGAATGAGAGGAGAAAGAGAAGAATCGAGAGCGCGACGTCTAAATTGCCAATGAAATACCGCCCGCGGAATCGTTTTTATTGTCGCGCATTCGATTGGAAAATATTCCCAGTCGCTATGCAACTTTTCCAATTAATCAAACGTTTCGATTAATTCGTGCTTGCCGCTGTTTAAACAAAGCGGCAACTGCTACGAGCACAGCTCCCGGAACGACTCGTCGAACAACTCCACGGCCGGAAACAAACTCCGCGAGAGCTTGTCGCCGCCACCTCGAATGGCTTTCGCGAGCCTCGCTCGACTAATTATAAGGTAAATCACCACTTTGCCCCGCGAAGAATACGATTCCGCTGTGTAATAGCCATTGTTCGGCGAAACGCGGCGATATTAACTTCCGCTGCTGTCGCGCTTGCAAAAATGCCGGGATACAGATTCCTTATTCTACTGTCACTGAAATTATAGAGGTAGGTTCGCTGAATTTTTCTATTAAAGCGCATTAGAGAGTAATTGTCATTTTTCATCTCCCTTTTTTCCGAATGATAGCTTCGTGCCGACATACAGGGCGAGTCACCTAATGTTTACACCTCAAATATTTTTGTTATTTTCAATGATACGTCAAATGTCTTAAGGTCAAGGTGAATGGATCGGTGAAGCTCACGCGAGGCCAAAAATATATTTTTTTGTTATTTTTTGTTAGAAATCTCAAGGTCACTTACGGAATACCGATATTTTCTGGTCTTACATTTTAAATCTTATAAGTTTCTTTTGCCTGTGAATCTGAATGACCTTGAGCAATTATAGTCACTGAATTCTTAATGAAAGGGACTATCATCGTAGGTTTAAAAAGGAGTAGTCTCATTCTAAATAACGAAAGTGACTTCGAGATCTACAAAAAGAATAACATAGAAACAAATATTTGTACAGCATCGTGTGAGCCTTTCGTACCATTAAACTTTGTTCTCAAGACATTTGACGTATCTTTAAAAATAAAAAAGATATTTGAGGTGTAAACGTTAGCTGGCTCACCCTGTGTAGTAGCGTGTCACATTAGTCTTGCCTATTTCATTCGTATGACGATCAGAATTTCTCATAATTATTATTGGTTACTCGATAATAAAGCTTGCACTTTACACTAGAATATAGTTAATTCCAAAGCGAACAAATTGTTATTTAATTCCACTAATTTAATAACAATCATTTTGAAGGCGATCATTTGTGCGATCATCGGTGACGTGTTAATACTGTCATCCTCAAAAGGCGAAACATTCACTGTTAACTGTGGTACTCTCGGATCTTCCCTGAGCCCAGAAAAATTTTCGATAATTATTTACGAAGAGGCATTCCTCTCCGGTTTTGATAAAATTTAAGTATGATATGCAACTTTTTCCATTCCATATACTAGGAGCTCTCTTTTAGTTGTAGAGATATTCGCAAAAAAAAATATTGCTACTACTGGAGTGAATTTTCCGTATTCGTGCACGCTTCGCGCGTGGGCGTGCGCGTGTGTGTGTGCGTGTGTGTGTGTGTGTGTGTGGCAACGTTTGCGTGAGCCCGGTCCGGCTGTCTGTTTACTGTTTTAGATATGAAACTACATGACGGGCGAACCAGTTATCGTTAATTTGGTTGCTTAAAAGATCCACCCCAACCTAAAAGATCCAACCAGACCTAGATTTATATAAAGCGTAATCTAAATCTAAGCCGCATTCATTAAAATTATTGCAAATGTATAGATTTTCGAGAACGGGTTTTAAAATGTTTCCGACGTTATAAATATATGTAGATTGATAGATTAATTCTGGATCCGATCCGGGTTACGTTCAAGTTAAATGTGGGCTACAACCTGCGAATTCTGGATGACAGTTGCAATTTGAAGAAAATTCAATCTATTGGGTTGGCAACTAAGTCATTGCGTATTTTAAATAAGAAGGAAAATTCAAAATTTTTGCTTAGAAATGTAACTTTATTCAATTAGGTATTGTCCGTTTTTGTCGATGACCTTTTACCATCTTTCAGGCAGTGTTATAATTCCATGTTATGAAACTTCTGATTTTTGCCAGCAAAAAACTGAATTAAATGCGATTTTACATCATCGGCGTCATTAAAAATTTTACTATTTAAGGTGGTCAGGGCTATATGGTGAATGTGACAACACATCCCAACCCAGTTCCAATAATTTTTGGCGAGCGACCAAAGATGTGTGAGGCTTTGCATGATCATGCTGGAAAACAACACCCTTACGATTTACCAATTCTGGCCGATTCTTGAACTGCATCGCTCAGTTTGGCGAGTTGTTGAACGTACACGTTTTAATTAATCCTTTGGTTTTTTAAACAAATTTTTTTTATTTGGCAAATCAATTTTGAAACTGCCTTTCTTTCAAGGCTTCATTCCCATATACGGCACATAACTTTTTGAATACAATAAAATATGTCTGAAATGCACATCTTGTTCTTCCATTTTTAACCCTTTTAGTGCCGGAGGCCGATATATCGGCCCTCGCTGCACTGGCGAAAAGTGCCAGAGCCGATATATCGGCCCGCACCTTGCAGCGCTTTACTATTCGCATTGATATTCGCAAAATAAATTTATAATACGTTATAAATAGTCTAATTTCATTACGAGAGAATTAAAATAAATAATTTTTCGGTTTAACTTTCCCTTATATTCTATGCCAGTTGATGTTGAGACTGCTTATTTATACGCGAGAGCGATACGGTAGAAATTCAACACGGGCGGCCGGTGCGGCGTCTTTGGACGCTTATAACTCCATGTGACTTGGAGTTATTTTTTATGTTTCTTGTGCAATATTACTTATTTTGTCAAAAAATATATTGGAAATTTAAAGTATATACTTTGCAATAAACGGCCTATATAAAGTTATGATATAAAGATGACTTTTCCAATGTGCAATTACGTTTTGAATAAGAGAACTCAATTTTTCTTTTTTTTTATCACTTATACCTTTGTTATTTATGTAATTTTCAATGAATATAGAAAAATTAGCGTCACTGTTTTATTCTCTATTTTGTCCTTGATACACTGCTTTTTGAATTATGTGAATATTGCTTTTCATTTGGTTTTTATGAGCCTTTTTCCAAATCCTAGTAAAATCGTAAAATTCGGCCGGTTATTTTCGCATAAGCACCTCTTTTTCGCCCGGCACTAAAAGGGTTAAATTGGGATAAAAACGAAACTAAATGACTAATCGATACAATTTTTTTACTAAATTAAAGGTGGAAGTCCAAACAACAAGAAAACGATATAGGTTAGATGCATTGAACACGTTGACAAAACAAACGAATGTGCAAAGACCACCTATTAACAAAATACGCAATGACTTAGTTGCCAACCCAATAGTAGCAACAGTTTTTGGCGAATATCTCGGAAACCAAAAGTGTCTAGGATTACCTAGACATCTTGGCTGGGCCTGTGCTGCGATCGAGTGGAACAACATCATTTTAGAGTTATTTATTGGCATCCTTAACCCTCAGAATTAGCTACGAACTTGGGTACGGTTGAAGGTTAAGTGTCCTGTTTCCCATCAGAAAGGAAAACCAACCGTACCCCAGTCAATGACAAGTGACGCAGCGCAGGCCCACACTCGGCGGAAAGGCGACACCAGTTTCGGGAACAGGTTGTGAAACAAGGGATCTTTGTGCAGCGAAAATTACTACATTCGTAGGCGGTCCACAAATTCGGACTACACCCCGAACTGGTGATTGGTTCCCTGTCTATCCCTACCAAAGAAATGATATTTTCCGAGCTTTGGTAGGGAATTGCAGGAGAGAGAGTTCTCAATTCAGTACGAGTTTTCATTAGAATCGTACGAACCTTGAACCTTGGCAGACCGAATCGTGGAACGTTACGAAGCTTCCTTGTTAAACAGTATTAATCTTGATTTGTGAACGTGAATTGTGAAGTTAATCTGTGGATTGAACTGTGACCTCTTTATTATGAACTTTTCTATGAACTTGTGAACTTTTCTATGAACTTGTGAACTTTTCTATGAACAAGAACTTTTTATATGAACTTTCTTACATGAACATTTCTTATCGTGTACTATTGTGAAAACATAACGTTTTTGTGCGATCCGGAGCGTTTTGGTTGCTCCTGAACCAGCAGCAACGCTGAACTTGACAACGCTCCAAACAAAAAGAGAGCCCCTAACTCCCATTGGGAGGGGTTAAAATGTATTGTTTGTAAATTCTTGAATATCTCGTTTCTCTGTAAATGCATAAAGCTTCGCCGGTTTCCAATTGTCTTTGTTTTTTAGGTTCAACGAAACTGAAAATGGAAATGATCCTAGTGCATACCTAAGACGTTGATTCACCTCTAACTGTAATTATGCAGCTCTCATGGCGATGCGCCGAAGCGATTAGAATTTTGATGGGGGAACAGAGGAGACGTAAAGCGCGCGGGCGGTTACTGTCTTATTGGAGCGGTTCGATTGAGGTATTCGCGTAGGATATTTCACGTGGGAGTGGAGGTATAGTGCCGAGATGCTCACGGAACGCGGCGCAGTTTATGCCAGCGGTGTTAAGCCGATACAGTTCTATCGAGTAACGTTCCACGAGGGAGGATAATATCTCGTTCGAGGGTCCCGATGGGCGGCGTCGCGAGCTTTATGTCGGCGCAGTTCGGAGGAAGTTCGCGGAAGTCGTTACAGAACCGACTGACCCGCTGTAAAACACCGTACAATGGAGTGAAGGCGGTCCTCTATGTGTGCACTATGTATACACAAGCGGAAACAAGCTGTCACGTTCCCCGCGCGAACGACATACACGTACATAGCCTTTTTTCCATGCCGGCGACCACCGTTCGCGGTTTTTATACGGGCTGACCGCGTTAAACCGCGATTCCGACCGACTGCCGGGAGAGAGAACCAATGAACTGAGAATGGTAATATTTCCACTGTGAAATCGCTTCATTGAAACCGCGGCCGGCAATGGAACCCATTGTCTTTCGATCACGCTCGATCGACGCCTTTGAAACCTCGCCGCGACCGTCTGGCAACGCGTCGCGATCCCCGACCGATCGCTAAATGAAGGGAGAAAATTATTGACTGCTGTAATGGCCAGGAGAAATGACCATTCGAATCATTTCATTCAGATATTTATAGGCGAGGTATCTATTAAACACACCGACAGTCGAATTTCATTGAGTGCAGTTTGTCTATTCGTTGGTTTATACATGTAATTGCATAGTTTTAGAGGTAAAAATTGAATCTACAAATTTACGTACGATCCCTACTCGTTGTCCGACTAGTATTCCCTCATTATCCTTCGTAAAGTTATTGTGCAAATTAAAATTCTCGATAAGTTTGTTACAAAACGTACAGTTTCTAAATTTGTCTATAAAAACACAGCTCTGCATAAACGTTTGCAATTTATGCACAATCAAATATATAATACAAATTTAGATGCGATCCCTACTCGTTGTCTGACTTGCGGTCGCTTCATTTTCCTTCATAAAATTGCAGATGTTACAGTACTCGTGCCTTTCAAAAGAGTTGAACATAGATGTTTCACAAATACAACAAAATTTGGTACAATGACAGCTTATATATTGTACTTTTGTTTTCGTCGTCGCAAATTATTGTACAAACTAGAAACACTAAAATTCTTTAAAATTTACTACAAAACGTATAGTTTCTAGATTTGCCTGTAAAAGTACGACTCTGTATAAAAGTTTGCAATTTAGTGATTGCAAAGCCTTGCAGACACACGGTCATCCAACAAATGGAAAACGAGTTTGTTCGTCACTTTTACCTTTTAACATTTCACCATTTGTCTCCAACGCGTGCATATGTTTTAACGTAAATATAAAATCCAACATTCGGTACACAATGCGGGCAAATAAAAGCGACAGCTGTTCATGATCGATTTTTATGTATTTTCCCAAAAAAAAAGAGAAAATAAATATAAATAACCCCGAATCCCGAAAACACAATCATACGCGAGCGAATTCTGTCGACTAATTCTTTTTATAAAGAATCGTTTTCAACGCGCGAATAGTGTGCTCACAGTGTGGGGAGAGCGCGCGTACCGCGTGAGTTTCGGAATGTCTTTTAAGCTTGTCATTTTTCGGAACGACCTCGCAAAATGGGGAACACGATCGCAGGCGCAACAGACAGGTGTATATCGACAAATATTTTTCCGGGAATTCCTCGTCCATGGAAAAGTTGTAACGCGTCCCGACGATTTATTCTCGCCGTGCGGCCCGCGCCGCGACGAGCGAACACATAATTTTCGGCGCGGCCCATTTTCACGCTGGCGACCCGAAATTTTAATTATTCTCCATGGTGATTTCGTCGCGGGCCGCGATAAACGAGACGCGTTAATTGCGCTCGTCGATTAGCGGATTCAGACGGCCGCCGTGGTTACACCGGTTGCGCCGATGATTTTTTCTCTTGATCACTGTTTCACCTTTCTCCGACGTGACTGTTCAGAAACGCACACGGTCCGCTGATTTAGCAAAAGCAATTAGAGCGAGAACAAGGAATCTGGCAAAAACAATTAGATAAAATGAGAGCAATTGACTCGATAATTAATTATCGATAATTGTATTATTAGTTTTACTATTCTCTCGCACGTTTCAGGTCTCGCGTAAATTTTACGCACTCGATCTACCAGCCCAGAAATCATTTTCAATTCTGGACAAATAAATGAATCACATAGGAATGCGACAAAAATGTTGTTGTTTATCGAGACGAATAGGATATTCTTTGATATTCATCGATAGAATGCGGATATTTATGGTTATCCTAAAATGTATTTCTTCTCTCAGAAACTTTAATAAATTGCAAAGAATACAAGAACATTATTAATTTTTCCTGTCTTCACAGTTTAGTATTTTGGCCAGCCATTTTTATCTCGAATGCATAAAATACACATTTATCAAATTCCTTTTGTTTTATCTCGTGCTACTTCAGGACGGATTTGTTAATCGATCATGGAAACGAGATGCAATTATGGAAAGTCGGGCGTCTTTGAGCGAACGAAATGCTCGGCAATGCTCATCGAGTTTTCTTAATATTTGTGTCAATTTCGGGATGTCGGAATAAATAGAATCAAGAGATGCTTAATTAATGCCGCAGCAGAATGTGAAGAGGAAACGTCGATATGCAATTAAGGAAGATCGGCATTCTTCCGATGGTGAAAAAGTAGGAAATCCGGTAATCGTTATTTCCAAGCACCGTTTTGCAAAAGTGCTCGGCCGAGTTTCCGGAAAATCGCGGCTCCGTATTAATTTTCCATTAAGCGCGTAATCACCGAACCGGACGGCCGAAGAAGCACGGGAAGAAACGGCTCTCTCTCTCTCTCCTCTCTCCATAGTCAATATACTCGGCGCGTTCCTTGCTCAATGACTACAGCTCCCATCTCAGGCGATCGTTTTTCGGTATTAATCGACTGCCTTCGCGAATGGTCATTATTATCGAATCGGAGAGTGATTCGTCTCAGAAAGTATCCATCGATTTAATAATACTTTCCACGGGCTCGAACAGTTTCACCAAGAATTCGTTTCACGTTCGTCAAATATTCCCACCGTTATTAATTTCGCAACAGACCCTCGATCCGCTCGAAAATCTATCAATTTTCTTGAGGCTCGCTAAAGTTGTGGTCGGAAAAATTGTTTGCATGATAATTCTCAAATTTTTCACTGACTGGGCCACTACTGCGTTGCAATTTCACGGGACAGATTCAGCAAGCTACAAGTCACAACATAAATGCATCAAGCCTGATTAATTAGGATACGTTACAATTCGTAATAGTACAAAATATTCCGCGAGATACTTCTGATTCGAATAAGTGTGAACTTGATTCTTTATACTCGAACTCACTAGATCGAAATTTCGCAAAATAATGTTACCAGACAGCAAAAACAGTTTTCTAGAATGCTGTTACATTCATAATCGTACAAAATATTTTGTGAGATCATTTTTATTCGAATTCGTGAGCTTCGTGAGCGTCCGAGATAACGGATTCGGTCGGACTCGGAAAAAGTCGGACGGTTTCGGTCGGACGTCCGTAACATACGAACGCTCGGATAGTCCGATACTCTCGGACGGACCGATACTGTCGGGTAGTTCGATACAATTGCGATTTCGGACCCAGACCGAAAATTTCGGGCAGTTTAACACCTTCAAGTAGTTCGACTAACGCAAGCGGCTCATCGTGTATACAAAATTTAAATTATAATCTATTTTTAATATAAAGTAAAATTTAATTAATTGTTTCTATAGTACTCTATCAAGCGTTTAGTACTATAAACAATGTAAATGCGTAAAGGAAACTAATTTCAAAAAGTTTTAGATATAGTTCCATATTTTTATTCGCATGTAAAAAACATAGTTCTTGTACATTTTCAGGCAACAGTTTGTTAACAGTTGTTTACCTAAAACTTTTTGTGTTTCCCTCTTTGTGCATAGAAATTAGTTTCCCTTACGCATTTACATTATTTATAGTACTAAACGCTTGACGAGCGTCCGACGAGCGCCGATCAACGGAAAAAGTGAAGTCGAGAAGGAACGTTCGAGGCACGAGGCACGTGGTGTATATTTTTTTGCTTTATGAACTCATGTTAAGGACGTGGTGTCTATTAGTGTAATTTATGTTTGTTCCTTTGTAGTTTCTAATTCTAATATATTTAGGGGAAGAGTCTGGGTTGTAAGAAGGGTTGGGTTGTGAGACAGTCGTTTTTATCCATCGCGCAATCGCGATAATTGACGTCTGCTAGTTTTTGTGCTAGCACCGAGGTGTATAGACGTGTTGCTAATATTACATACGGACATCGTGTGTAAACACATCGTGTAAAACTTTTACTCATTTTTTTAAAAACACTATTTTGTTGAGCGAATCAATTGAAAGAGGTGAGTGCGATGCATTTTCATTTAGCGTTTTCCTTACATTTTACGATGCAATATTGAGTTTTGCGCATATACGAGAAAAACATTGTTTTTTCTGTGAAATTCGGAATGGCATCATGGTTGGGTTACGAGGCACCATAGTGTTGGGTTGTGAGACATTAGTTTTTTTTACTAGAAACGAACTAGAATTAATAGAATTAGAATTAGAATTAATTATTTATTTGTCATTTAACGTTTGTTTTGGTTTATTTCTTGAATTTATAGTCATTGTAGGGACCAGTCGAGGAAACTCGAAGTCCTTGAAATTACCTAAGCGTAAAAAAACAGCTGAACACGATTTATGGTGTGCGTGACTAGACAAAGCTATTTTTAAGAGAAAAAATAAACCACCATCCGAAGAGGATGTAGACTTTTGCATCATTTGTTTAAGGTTTTTGTCGAAAAAATTGACCGCTGCCAACTCTATCGAATGCAACGCATGGCAGCGCCCTGTTCATTCGAAGTATGCCGATATGGGTAGACGTTCGTTTTTCACATCCAAACATTGTGACAGCGACTTGGATGACGAAGAGGAAGATCATTATCGAATCCTTCCATTCATTATATTTTTTTTTACTTTTCTTCGCCATTCTTTGCTTTTTTTCAATTTTTTGCCATTCTTTTTAACTCCTTTGGTCACTTAATGTCATTAAAATAAATAAAAATTCACTTTTGCATAAAGTTACATGGGTTTTACTTTATATTTTACCACTTTTAGTTGATTTTTCCGAGTGTCTCACGACCCAGCCACTTTTTTCAGGAAGCCAAAAACATGTCCTCGGAAAATTGGCCATAAAATTTTACTTGTTCATCAAATCACGAAACTTACCTCACCTTTCCAACGGTATATAAAACTCTTTGATATCTACGTCAAGCAAAAAGTTACAGACCAAAAACAAAACCCGTCTCATAACCCAAGCTCTTCCTCTATCTATTATACTTGTTCAATTGTTAAATTCATCTTGTTAAGTGTTTATTGACGATTCCTGACCTTCCCGTAGTACACTACTACAATTCTTGGGCGACATCTATGTCGAATAGTTCATACCAACTTATACTACATTAATAAATACAAACTAGAGAAATTTCGTTGATATTATAATAAAAATGACCAGTTAATGCACTTGCCCCGTTTACGCACTTACCCCACTCCACCTTACGTTAATTTCACAATAGGGCAAAACATGTTGCATGATAATTGTCATTAAAACTCGTGAGCTTTTTGGTCTCTGCAGTTTAACTGCACATTTAACAAAACGTTCCAATAAATTGCAAAAGAGTACAATTCATTAATATTCCCAAGGCACGCCGAGGCAACAATAACGCAAACATTTTGCAGGACGATTCATTAGCCCTTTATTGGTATCACAATAGAATCTGTTAATAATTCTCGAAACATGCTTCACAATAGAATGCTCATGGAAGCTCGTGGAGTTTTTCGTCCTTTTTATTCCTCGCAATTTCACCGCACTGTCAGTCCTTAAAAATACCCAACAAATTGTACATTCAACACAGTATAATCCGCCAAAACTCTCGACACCGACTTTACAATTTTGCAAATATTAGTGTGCAAGTTCTGTGGCAACCGGACAAGTGTAAGCACAATTTTTTTTGGCGTTATTCTTCAACCAGTTTGTTAATGATTTATTCCCAACAATATCAATTTTTTTTATAGCCCTGCAACAAAATGGCGGATTTTGTACCTTCTGAAAGCCATACTCGTAATTGTGTACTTTTTCATTTTCACGCCGGATTTAGTGCAACAGAAACAACAAGGAAAATTGGTGATACATATGGAGATGTGTTGAAAGTGAACTAATGTCAACGTTGGTTCAGAAGATTTGCTGCGAGCGATTATGACCTGTCAGACAAGCATCGAAGTGGACGCCCAGGTCAATTCGATAACGATAGCTTAAAATCTCTAGGGGAGACCGATCCAAGGTTAAATATACAGGAATTATCAAAAAGCCTTGGGTGCGCATGGTCCACCATACGAAGACGCCTAAATAAAATTGACAAGGTACATAGACAAGGGATATGGGTTCCACACCTGTTATCTGAGGCCAATAAAGATCACATGCAGCGAAACTCACTCAAGAAAAAATTAAGCAGTTAGGCTGGGAAGTTCTACCGCACCATCCATACTCCCCAGCCATCGCACCGTCGGACTATCATTTATTCAGGTCTCTGGAGCATTCGCTACGAAATAAATCCTTTAATTATTTAGCCGATGTTAAAACACACCTTGAATCTTATTTTGTGTCACGTCCACCAGACTTTTACAAAAGGGGGGATTGAACTTTTGCAGATGACAGTGATTATATAATCATGTTGGTCATTTGCAAACGATTTTTACAAACGAGTGAATGACGTGATACGTGCTGTACTGTGGCTGATCTAGGAGTAACGGGCCCTTGGTCTCCAGCGGGTCCTTTTATACCAAGGGAAAAAGGTCTACAATAAAATACAAGTAGACGTAAAAGATCTTAGTATGCTAGTGCTGTCCGTGTGTATTGTTTCGTGCACAACGTCGGTGTACTTCAACAAATCAATTAAAAAATAAAAATGTTATTTAAAAAAAAATTTTGTCTATGAATGCAAAATGATTGATTACTTATGAGTACTCCTAATATGTTACACGATAATTCTCATTCCAGCTCACTATGCTTTTTTTTATGCCTTTCGATTCGCCGTCAAATTGTTCCATTCGTTTTAATCAATCTATTTTGCACTGCTATACGATCTGCGTCGCTCTCAGGGACACTCCCGCATTTTTCCACATTAATTGATTTTTTTCAAACAAAATTGAACCCTGTTATTACAACGACGTCACAGTCAACAATCGACGATCGACACTCAAAATATCAAAATGCTCCGGTTTCGAAATTCTCTGTCGCTCTGTCACTCGCGTATTCGCAGCCACGGACGCATTTCGCAGCATGGAAACGACGCCAATGACGATCGATCACGTGTTAAACTCTTCTCATTATTTATATATTATTCCATACGAGGCGAAAGCACGGTTTACCATAGCTAATCGCAGCCCGCTGCTGTTATTAATGTCTCATTAAGCAATCGTTCAACCGAGCTCGAGTGGTGGAGTGCAGGCGAAAAAAAGAAATGAAGAAAGACAAGGAGAGAGAAGTATTAAAAAAAAACAAGAAAAGAAAGGGGAACGCCTCGGTTTCGCGCAACAGTACTCCCCTGATGCGATTTTAATTAGAGGAAGCCGCCGCGCCTAATCGTCGTGCGTACGTACGGGGATCGTGGACCCACAATTCTCGCATAGCTCGCGTGCCTTATTATGCGAGCCGACGCTTGTTAATGGCAATTCGCGCGCGGAAACGCGAAATCCCGGCCGCGAGGTATTCATGGACGCCGCGAAATTTTCGCGATTTTCATTCGGGAACCAATCGTTTTCAATCGGAAACCAGTCGTTACCAATCTCATTGTATGTACTCAGGAACCTTGAAATTAGTCGCAAAAATAACAATAGGCCAGTTGAATTTCATGGATTTTAATTGTTTCTTCCGGTGGACTATTGATTTCTAATTTCCCGGATGTTTTAAGTGGATGTAGTACGGTAACCAAATTAATGACTGTCCCATTCTCGAAAATAAAAATGTTCTAAATCAATGATCAGCGACAGAAATTACGTAGAAATGAATTTCCTCTTTTAACAATTCCAGTCAGCCGAAAATAGTGTACCCATATTTCTCGATTCCTCCAATGTGCTAATTTCTGAATTTCATTAGTTATGTTTTGCCGTAAATATGCATACAATTTTATAAAACAAAATTATTATTTTTAAGAAATTTTATAATATATAATTTTAATGTTATTGTCCGATGTCTTCATTTTTGAATTTCATTACAGCTGCTTACAATTTTATAAAACAAAATTATTATATATAAGAAATTTTATATAATTTTGTATGCAGTAATCTAGTTGGTAGAAGATCATTATAATTTATTTGAGAGGGTTTGCATACGACGAGAGTAATAAACGAAAACTAGAACGGGATATGAACCTCTAAGATTTAATACAACCGTATATATTATATAATTTCAATTATCTACTTATTATTTATTTCCTTCATACTGCTACCGAACGACGGACATTTATGAAAATTTGCTATTTTATGATCGCATTTTGAGAAAATTAAACGAAATGCAGTTTCATATGCTTGGTTAACGATTCCAGAGTGAAAACAAAATGGTATTAAGTCCGCTTGGTTAAGGATTTAGTGGCGCGATAATAAAATAATATTATATATCATATCCTGTGACCGATCGCGTGGATATTGAACAAACTCAGGTACGTATGGGGCAGATCATGAGAAATTATAACTGTTTCATGTGCAGGTCATGAGAAATTATAAGCGTTTTAAGTCAGTGATTTGATTAAGACGCCCGAGCATTTGAACTTTACAATTTTTATTATAAATGCGTTCGTGAGAACACTGTGAACTGACGGAATTCTTTCTCGACAACCATTCGTCCGATTACCATGTACATTTTTTATATTAAACTAGAAAGTTCAGACTATTGTAACAAATTTTTTTCGATTGAACAATTAAATTTGTAGTACCCGAAATGTTTAGCTAGAGTTTCTTTGGTTCTGAATAGCTGTCAAGGGAATGATTTAGTTACTGCGGTAAATTTTATGCAGATTTACCAGTTCAAAGGATAATCTATAAGAAAGCGAAGTAGACATAATTTTATCTTTTATACTAAGGGCTCTTATTGTACATTAATGAACATTATGTTCGTGTAAGTATAAAAGCATTGAACTTTGTAGAAATCGCTATTTTATTTATAATTTATTACGTATCGAATATTGTAATAGAAATTTTTCCTGGGTTCGATAATTTTTTCTTTGGATCCTAGACAATGCGAGCAATGTGTCAGTGCGAATTCCAAACTCTCTGCTAATCCACTCGCGTTAATACCTCGAATAAAACGTTCGCGAGTAGATCGGCCATGCCTTCACCAAAGTCGAAAGTTCCGAAAGTCGGATAGGCTTCTACGTTTCCCAGGGAACGTCCGTAATCTGAACACTTCCGAAAGTTCTACTCTTCTCAACAACTCGACGTTCCCTTCCATCGATCTATGGAGCTATCTAGCTCCTTGTACCCCCAAATATACGCTAACGATGGTAATGAATTGGTAATGAATCTTCCGGGAAATGTGTTTGAACTAGAAACATCTCACTAACGTACCAACTTGATATAACGAGGTATTGTAAACTCGGATGAACAGTGAATGAACATTGCATTCAACATTCTAACACTCTGACAGTCTTGACGGATCATTCTTGACCCAGAAGTATCGTTAACAATTTATATAACAATTACGAACCACGCTGAATTTCTTCTATTCCCCAAATGTCTTATAATACATCTATCATGAGCGATTAATTCTAAAAATGATTCCTGTACAAATTGATATACGATGTCTACTGTCTGGCCAGCGTTAGTCTATACTACTTAATGAAGTCCTATAGATTGTGGTTCGTACACACTGTCAAAGATTCTCTAAATAAGAACTAAGTCTATTTTAACAATAATATATATCTTACATTAGTAAAGACCGGGAATTTCTTGACTATTATTAACATTTTTGTGTGAAGAAAGAGTTTAACCGAAGCGATTCAGTGTGTACACATTTCATGCCGCAGAAAAGCAGTTATTAATATTTTTGACTAGCGGGGTGAGATTAGGGAACCTCGAAGTTGACCGAGATCGGACGATACCGTATAGATCTTCGGCGATTCGTAATTGCACGCGAAGGTCAGTCGTTTTTCCAAGGTCCACGATGCACGGTGACCCCGAATTACTTCTCGTTTACGTGTTTAATAATTGCGCGGCGGGCTGGTAATAATGGCCCGACATTACCCGTGACCACCTTCTGCTTCCGTTTCCACTGTACGGCATAGTTTATACTCTGTTCTTCGCCGCGAGGCTAATTAAGGTCATCCGTCGCCGCGACAATCTCGATGATTTACAGCTCAAACTAGAAAATGATCGCTACACGCCAGACTAGATGTTCTGTCGATAAAGCCTTTCGTAGCTGCTCGTATTTCACTTCCGTCGAGCACGTCTCTGTTCGCGTTTCAGTTTCCTGTTGGACAGCGATGGTCGAATTGCTCATGCATTATCAGCTGTGTACAGATCTTTTTTAAATCGTTTATGACATGCAATTATAATGCTCAAAATCCTTAGGCATTCTGTGCAATTGTTTGTTTGCTATGGATGTGTCTAAATAATTAATTTCATCATCGACTGGAAACTAGGACCAAAACTTTTATACGCGCTTAATGTGTGAAAGAATCTCTTTCCAAGGTCAACATTCCGAACAACTTCTCCCTTTACATGTACCCATTGCTCGGTCTTTGTTTCGGAGATAATTGTAAAAAAATTTTCGTTTTTAGATTGCAAGTATACTTAAGGACTGCGTCTCCTAGACAGACGACACTCGGGCGTGACTGCACACAGTCACCACTGTACACTCACACACCGCTAGACCACGTATACGTACGCGAGGATTGCAAGGGTCCGGGATTCCAATCCTGATTTCTCAGTAATGCAAAGACGGGGTTTCTTAGTAGTCAAAATCGCTATATGAAAGATCAATCTAGGGAGCTATATGCCTCAAAAATCCTACTTTTACGTTTGCGACGCGTAATTCTCATTATTCGACAGCATGTCGAGGAGCCGCGAGAAGCAATGGACAGGCGACGGTGCTGCCGCCTATCGTTGTTGTCGATACTGTTTTTGCATACGTTTTTTGTCTGATATAACGTCCTTTTCAGATATATCGCCAGTAGTCGGGCCTTTGTGCCCGCAGCAATAATCTGAAGAAACGGTATGCGACGGAACACAGATGATTCTCGAAAAATCAGAATCTTCTTGGAAACGATTTTTTTTCAATCAGTGATCGAATACATTGTATGCTGAAAGAACAGAGTTTTCGCGCAGACATCTCATCAAAAGTGCAGAAGTATTTTGATCGTGGTCGGAGTAACATCTTGTTTGCTCTCACAATTTCGGAAACTGTGTTGTGTACCGTTTAGTGATTGTATGGAAGTGTGGTGTTTTGTGCTTCGAAAATAGGCTTCGGAAGACAGGCACAGATCGTATTCGTGTGAATGAGCAATACTGTGCTGGGGATCTGGCGGAGGAACAGAAGATTCTGAAAAATTTGTACGTATACTTTACATTAGTATTTTATAATGTACGATTAGCATTCTTATGTATAACAATGGATTAAGGTTTTTTTGCATATTTTGCAACTTCAAATTCATCAACTGAATGGGCCGAATGGGAGACGATAACTTGATACGGGCCTAGCGACGAATGTCGTCATCATGTTGTGTCTCATCAACACGGTCAGGTGTACTGTAGTATTAGGCTTTTGTTTATACGTATAACTACGCACAATCAAATTTGAAAAAGCTTTAACAGCTTATATCTCGATAACAATCTGTTTGCGACATATGGTTCATTACAAACTTTTTCTTTTCTCGATCAGTACAGATGTCCACCGATCCAGAGATATAGATTCACGGGTGGACGGATGACCATTACTTTTTATACACTTTGTATTGTTAAGTTAAAGGTGTGATTCTTACCATTAAGATACTAAATTATCGTGGCTAGATTATGAATCTGTATTCAAAATAAAAATTTTCAAAAGCGACTGTGGGAAACAGTATACCCCGTGGCAGAATGTTTCCGATCGGAGGCATTGAAACGGATTTTAGAGAAAACATTCATAACTTAGAAGTATAAAATATTACTTTACGGAGTTAAAACTGATGGGAAATGAAAAGGGGCTTATCAACGAATGAAAAACAACAAAATAACATAAGCTTACATTTATTATGGCAAAGAAACGAACAGATAAACAAATTGTTACTCGGAAAAAAGTTTCCGATCGATACAACTGCTGGAAGAAAATTTCCGATCACGACTCGAATCAGTAAAAGTGTGGAAACTCCTTGAATGTTAGAATCGTAGAATGTATATGTAAACATAAGAGGACATCACAGAAACGTAAGTGCAGGGTAATCATGTCTGAAATATCAGTTCGTAGTACTATTCCATTCGGTACAGACGTAAATTAAAAGTCCGTGGTATGCCATCACGCCAGTTGTATTCAAACGATATAAAGTTGAGAATAATTGAGCTTCTCGAGGAGGGTAACGCTCAAAAAGCGGTGGCAAATATGATAGGATGCAGCCAAAGCGCTATCAGTGATTTAAAGAAGAAGTATGAAGAAACGGGAAGTGTAATAAACAGGAAGAAATGTGGCCGTCCTCGTGCAACGTGTAAACGAGACGATAGGAAGTTACGTAATATTGTTAAAAATACGAGGCGATTGTTTTCGAAACAGATAAATATAACATGGGCACAAAATGTTTCGAATCGTACTGTTCGAAATCGTCTAAACGAGATCGGTTTTGCATTCCGAGAAGCTAAAACAAAACCTTTCCTAACAAAAAGGCATAAGAGGGAACGGTTACAGTGGTGTAGGGACCATGCAAATTGGACAGTGACGGACTGGTACAAAGTAATATTCAGTGACGAGTCACGTGTATGTGTTGGAACCGGTGTTGATGCAGGAACATTCGTGTGGCGAAGACCTAATGAAAAATTCGATAAAGTTTGCTTAAATTTTAAAAAGAAACATCCAGAGTCATACATGATTTGGAGTTGTATGACTGAGAAAGGAGTGGGAAAATTATGCATTCTTTATCAGAATGTCAATTCAGAATCATACATCCATATTCTTGAAAATTTCTTGATTCCCAGCATCGAAGTATGGTTTGAAGATTCCCCAAACTTCATTTTCCAAGACGATAATGCCAGTTGTCGTCGTAGCAAGGCAGTAAAAGATTATTTACGGCATAACGGCATTAAAACAATGCCAGCCAACAGTCCATATCTTAATCCCATAGAAAACTTATGGGCAAAATTAAAACTATTTATCAACGAAAAGAAGCCAACTAATAAAGAAAACCGTCGACACGCTATACGACAATCATGGCAAGAAATCTCACCTACAAATTGTAAAGATCTAATCGAATCCATGCCGCAACGTATTAAAGAAGTCATACGTAAACGTGGGGATGCAACAATACTCACACACAAAATAATTTATGTTGATACATCGAAATCGGAAACTTTCTTCCAGCAGTTGTATCGATCGGAAACTTTTTTCCGAGTAACAATTTGTTTATTTGTTCGTTTCTTTGCCTTAATAAATGTAAGCTTATGTTATTTTGTTGTTTTTCATTCGTTGATAAGCCCCTTTTCATTTCCCATCAGTTTTAACTCCGTAAAGTAATATTTTATACTTCTAAATTGTGAATGATTTCTCTAAAATCCGTTTCAATGCCTCCGATCGGAAACATTCTGCCACGGGGTGTAGTTAACACTATGTTTACGGAGCCCTAAAAGTGACTATTCGACATTGCTTTATCAAAATACAAGAATATATTCATTTAGATTTTTAGCGATTTTTACTGTAATATATGCCCACAGAATTCTTTCAATGTCTTTACAGTTTGATGTTTCACCTAGTAATTTCTGTCGTAAATGCACAAGTTACAAATTGACGAATATGACGGGTCAATATTCAACGAAACAATTCCAATAAAAGACTCTCGGTCAGTTATATGCAACTTTACATGATCTATTCGGTGCAATGTTAATTATCTCGTTTCTCGAAATAATAGCCAACGTGACACAATCTTGACAATTTAACGAATTGTATGTAAATTATTTTTTATTGGATGAATCAGGTTCACCGAAGGTACAGTTCTTGTTTCCTGCAGAAATGATTAAACTCTCCACGTTGTGTGAATTCAGACCATCTTCAAGAACTCCAATTTTGATCTGGCTTTTTATGCTTAGCGGAAATCCTCCGGATACGGTGCTGCGTTTCACGGGATACACAGCACTTCAATTTGAAATTTCACGCCAATATGACACGCGAGCTGAATTTATTCCAGCCGTTTCTATTTTTCACTCCTTTAAACTCTGCGCTTTCATTCTACGTACACGGTTCTTTACTATTTCAATCTTCCGCCGCGGGGTATTGTTTCGTTCTTTGCGCTGCAACTTCTTTATACCGACAAATCGTTCGGTCTAAATTAGGACATTTCAATCTACAGTCTGCTTGGGTTGACGATAGCGATATTCAGGGACAGATCAGTCAATTTAATATTTCGAGTCTCGCGAGAATCCGTTTGCAAGATTGACGAATATAGATACATACATTACTTTCCCAATCACTATCATTATACAAATATAGCGTGTCCCAAAATTCACGCAAGAAGTAATTTTGATAGAAAGCACAGGTTTTTAATTAAAAATTGTGAATTTTTTATTGATTCATAAATTATACAGTATAGGGTTATGTATGGAATAGCATATCGGGTAAATGGCCTCCAGCGTTTTGTTGGCACATACGCACTCTAATGTCGAAATTTTCCATGACCGTTTGGCATAAATGTGGCAGAATTTCGTTGATACGGCGCTCAATTTCCTCCTTCAAGGTGTGGGTGGTTGTGTGCTTGTTGGCATAAACCTTAGACTTCAAAAACCCCAAAGGAAAGTCCCTGAATTTTTGAATTCACAGTTTCTCTTCACAGTTGATGAAGTTAAATCACTGTTCCGAACATATTTTGTACGAAACTTGAGAACCGTAGCTGCCAAACCTTCGTTATTAAAATATTGCTCAACAATGAGAACGCGGTGTTCTTCCGTGTAGCACTCCATTTTTAATATCCCTGAAGTGTCAGCTGTCATACCGTCTTTTTTCCGTTGGCAACACTTTACCGCACAAATGCCGCAAAATTCTAATCTTGTGTTAATTTTGGGACACTCTTTATTAGATTCAGATGAAATTTTTTTACCATCCACAAATAATTTTTTAAAATTGACAAAATAGATTTTATTCTTCTACTAATTCCTGAAATAAACGACGAGAAACCATCATCGTTGCAATTTGGAGACATCACTGTAAAGAGAAGACCTCAATCTACAAATTCGCGTTGCTTTCAGTTTTTTACCAAATTTTTTAGTCGTTAGAATTTTTGAAACATCGAAGTATCTTCACTTTTTCCTCATCTGAGTTACACGATACACAAATAATAATAATAATAATTTAGAATATCTAGGTTTCGAATGAAGAATTGATTTAGCGTGAAATCATTAATTTGAAGTGCCCTAACAATTTAAGCATCCACTGTACCTATCGTTCTTCCTCAGGATGCAAACGAGTGATCAACAAGATCGTTTGCGACTCTGGTCGCGGGTTTAATTGCGCCTTCTTAGGACCGGGTCCGATTGCCGTCGATTAAAAATAAATTCAACGAGTCCTGGGTGCATTCTGCCAGAAACGACAATGCGCTATCGTGGCCCCGTTCCGTCCAGTTCAGAGACAGGGATTAAACGTTCCTGTCCGGAAGATTCGACTCCGTGTAGCAGTGGAGGGTTCTCGTGGAAAACTTTTCCGGGAAAGGGGATAAAGAGTATAAAAGAGTACAAGAAGTATTTCCGACGGGGCTGTGGGGGTGGCAGACGAAGGGAGGGCAAGGGGGGGGGGTTTTTCTACAAAGACTCCGTCAGGGGTGCACGCTTGATCGGACGAAGCATCTCTCGGCTCTTTTGTTCGAGACATTGAATCCGTTTACGGTGATTTAATTGAGCCAAGCTAATCGGAAATTCAAAAGGAAGGCTCTGCGCCGGGGGATGGGGGGGGGGGGCAAAAGGGGGGGTGGGGGGGGGGGGGTGGCCAACGGATAGAGGCTTGACTCGATATTCCTCGGCCGACGACGTTGAAAAATCCCGACTTTTCGCCGGCTCCGGCGCGCACCGTCCAAACCCCCTTTGATCTATCCGGGGATTAATAAAGGGGGAGATTAGCACCGTGGCCTCGTTAGTTTTCCGCAAGCCCTCCGCGGCCAGATTTTACATCGCGTCCCATAATCTCGACTCGCTCAAGAATAACGAGCGAACTCCGCCTCGTTGTATATTGAAAACTTTCCGAATTTCCCGGCGGTAATAATTATGGCGTCTTTGTGCGATAGAAGGGCCGGGGGATATTGAAAAGAATGTGGAATATTGTGTGATGCATTCTCTGAGAACACCGCTCTAAACAGAACCTTGTGGCACCGTATATGTTTCGCGTTTCTGTGAGCTAGGGCTCATCAAAATTTATAGACGAATACGTTCGAATTTTTCGTATTGTAAAATTTATTTTCTGGATGGACAAAACTTTTTACAGTAGATCAGAAGGAATTAACTCGATGGAACAAACGGTCTCTAAAATAAAATATTCATAAGCACATCGTATTTCAAATAGAGTTCGCAAAAATCATAAACTTGTGCAGTCTATATTTTACAAACAAATTCGAACCCATCGAAACGGTGATATAAACTCCCTCTCTAATTTGACCTGCTTTACATCGTAACCGTCTCAATTTCGCCGAAAATCGCTGCGATCGACCGCGAAAAGTGATCGACTCTCGACCAGCCCTGCGCAAGGTAACAGTATAATTGTCTCGGGGCGTGATAAGACAGAAGTTTAGGCGAAACTCCGGGTGCGACTGGCCGACCTCGCAGCTCAATGGAACCGGTTCATGAATGTTCAAATGGTCTTTCTAGTTAAAACGTCGTCGCCGAGGGTGGCACGCTCAGTTAAAGCCGGAGAGTCTTCGTAGCCGGGAAACCGCGACACCCTAACTGTAACCGAGACCAGACCGAAATCTCGTTAACTCTCGAGACTCGAGGTATTTCGATCTGATTTAAACCGTAGGACCTTCCTTCTCTCTCTCTCTCTCTCTCTCTCTCTCTCTCTCTCTCTCTCTCT
>CM052202.1:14899593-14935627 GCA_028455805.1 Lasioglossum figueresi
CTCTCTCTCTCTCTCTCTCTCTCTCTCTCTCTCTCTCTCTCTCTCTCTCTCTCTCGCGGAGGTACTTGTGTTCTGGGGGAAGGAACTTTCGACGCTTTAAATCGCGGTGCTACGTGGTTGCAAACGTTTCCCGTGACTTCCACGAGAGCGATCGAACAAGGGGAATCTCCAGGCTAGAGAGAAGCAAGCTCTCGTTGCGAGGAAATATCGATCTGTTCTTTGAGGATCCAGTCCATGAAGCGGTTGTCGACCTCCGGCAAGTCAAGGCGCCCCACGAAATTCCGCCTCAAAGGGTGACACGTGCGAAATTAGGTTTTTCTCGCGGTTTCCCCAACGGTGTCCGACAGGGTCCAAGGGACACGATCGAGCCGTCAACGCGTCGATAAACGTAATTACCAACTCTCAGGGCTAGACCGGCGCATTAGCGGCCCGACCAGAAGCAGACCGAACCTCGTTAACCTCCAGTCAGAGTGCGACCTCCCGCGACAGGCACGTTGGTTACCCACTTATTTACTTACTCGAAGCCTGCAAAAGCGGCCTGTGCCCTCCTTAACCCTTAACAACCCCGACGCTGCCCGATGGACGCGGCTCCAAACTGATTTACCGCCAAAATGAGACACCACCGTTTGTCTTTTACAGTTTTCCTCCGAAAACAAAAAGTAGATCATTGTCTTCGGTTGAACTCCCCGTCTGAATCCTTATTTTCATCAACGCCATCTGCATACTAGGTCATTTAAGTCGACAACTAATTATCTTACTGTTTTAAAAATATCTGGAAAAATTCTGGACACCTGACGTTTGTACCTCAAATATCTTTGTTGTTTTCAGATACATTATACGTCTTGAGGACAAAGTTGAATGGTAAAATGGGGTTCACACGATACCAAACAAATTTTTGTTTTTATGTCATTATTTGATTATTCTTTTTAAATTGAACCACCCTTTTTAAACGTTTACGACAATAGTCCCTTTCATTACAAATTCAGTGACTATAATTATTTAAGGCCATTATTCACAATATTTTTTACATTATTAAATATGTTCGTATCTAATCAGTTACTACACATTTGAGTATTGTATGAGGTATTATATCAATTTCATACATTCATTAAATGAAAAAAAATCATATACAATAGAATTATCCTCGATCGGAAGAAATGTTTAATTTTCAAATTAACCAGTTGGCTGCGGTGATCTCTTTTCAGAGCGCGCACACATAATTTGTCGCGAAAATCAAGCCATGACGCTAGTGCGTACGGGGATGCATGAACCCATCTCAAATTATTTATACTTTTTATATGTTCGTTTTATCTCGTCTTGACCTCCAAATATTCTAACCATATTGAAATTTACGAAAATATTTTAGTTTTCGCTAGAATTAGAATTTAAATGGCCAATCGTAACTAAATTTTACGCCATTCCTCCATGACGAGTACACTCGTCAAACACAGCTAACTGGTTAACATATAACTCCGACTGCAAAGGGTTAATGTATCATTGAAAACAACAAAGTTAGTGGAGGTGCAAACGTTAGGCGACTCACCCTGTATATGTTCGTTGTAACGTCAAATGTTATGAATGAAACGTCAAGAGTGAGCTTTCCCAGGTTTGATCCAGGTTGGGCCCAGGTTACTCGCGAAGGGTTAATATCAATAAAACAACAGATTCGTAAGTTGAATAACTTCTACACAATTGTCGTACCGTAACCTAGCTTCGCTTTTTTCCGTGGATAGCTTTCTCTATATATAATTAATTTCACCGAGAAGCAATCAACGAGCTCGGGGGACGCTAAAACACGTTATTAAGTGGACAAAACGTTCGAAAGTTCTGCTCCGAAGGACAATGAAAAAGTAATTGTCTTCAATTCGGAGACACTCGAAAAATTCTCACGTAGATCCTCCACTTTATATTTCAGATGGAAAATGGGAGTAGTAATTAATAGACTGCGGAACTTTATGCAAATTCTAGAAAATTGCGGTAGAATTTCATTTTCCTCGTTGATGGACTCGAAACGTGCAACGGAATGTTTATTAAATTTCAATTATCTCTGCGTTTTGCAGGTGCTTGCGGTGACTTTTGTGCCCTGTGGACGCTGCGAATATTCGCAACATAATTAATCGAACGACTTCGTCATTTGAAGTTTATATCGAGATGCTACGTGTTTTGTTATCTATCATTTGCAACAATATAGATACACAGACCGATTGCGAAACAATAAAACGTTTCAGGCGAAGAGATAAATGTTTCCTGCGTTTAGCAATGGATACAAATTATATATATTCTGTGTAAATATGAACAGTCTAAATAACATTCTGATTTGGTTTACTGGGTCGTTCACACTGGGCAGTTTTTGTCTAGGCAGAAATTTCACTTGCGAAGCCTTCCAAAGGAGAAGGAGAGGTACCCTCATTTTTCCTCATTTAATCCCTAAAATTTTTATTTTCTTATCGTATTAAAGTAAATTTGAATTTTTCAGAAAGAAATTTTTAATATTTTTTGAAAAACTGCAAGCAGAATAGCCCTGGACAAAAACGATCCAGAGTACCTACAGCAGATTCAAAAACTAAGTGTGCCCATGGAGGGTTAACAAATCGCTCATGTACAAGAAAAACGTCACAAATACAAAAATATAAATTTTGCGTAGGAGTTGCAGGAGTGCGTATCAAAGTCCTTTGATAGTTTATCTAGCTGCTGCTGCAACTAAAAATAAGTAAAACCTAATAGGGCTATCTACGGGGTTAGTTTTAGAAGTATGTATCAACATAAAAATGTCTTCGTTAATACTGTGACGAGTATTTTAATGCAATAAAAGAAAAACTGAAAAATTATGAGTTGCGACGTTTTTCTTGTGCATGAGCGAAATGATCGATGAAACGACGACAATCGAGTTTTGTTTAGATGAACCGGAAGCTGTCAGCTGTGAGGACGGACATAAACACTGCGGCTACTTAAGCCCGCACCCGGAACTGCAATCTAATATTTGTCGAGGACACGGGTCGCGAGTGCTTAAACTACGTCGACAAACTGATCGGATTTCTGGTTAAACTGGTGGTCATCTACGGCCCCCGCGGGGGTGGTTCCCGTTCCAGGGCCTGCTAACTACCTGCGAAACTATAGCGAAATCACGAACCGGGGAACTTACTCGACCTTAATTGTTTATCCGGAACTGCATCTCGGAGAAACCGGTCCGAAGATCTCTGCAAGACGCGAAACTGCATCGTCCTGTGCGGAATCGTATTTCTAAGCATCGAAACTCTCTTCGGCACACAGCATTGTCACAGTATGTAGTACCAATTAAAATTATTTAAATAGAAATTAATTTTTATCCGGAAGTACAGGACTACAGATTTTGTTTAAAACTCGGAAGGCTAATTATAAGCCGAATAAAAGATTAATCTTTATTCCGAAGTGGCGGATTGCAGTTTTTACAATCTTTGTCTGTAAAATCTTGAAAGTGAGTCGTTCCAACGTTGCTTTTCATACCTGTACAATAATTTCTCTAAATTTAAAAACTCAATATTTGCTTTGCAGAGAGAAATTCTTATCGAACGTTGTGCTAATATGAATGTAATAAAAAAATTCTTGTAGAATCTCTTGTAAAGAAATTATTGGAGAAATGTTTTAATCGTGAACTAGTGGGTAGCCGTTTTTAAATTAAATTCAATCTTACTGGAGTTATGTAATTTACCGCGATTCCTACACTAGCTTGAACGTCTAAGTCGGTCGGGTCGAGTTATAAATAACTTCTGGATCTGAGATCAAACCGAAGCAATGCATTTATCGTCCTAGATGGCACAATCAAGCTGTCTCATAAATACCAGCAAGTTCTATAAATTATTCACGACTCCTAATGGCATAAATACAGCATTGAAATGCAACTATCCTAAACTCAAAACTGAAGATGACAGTCTTATAAATAGACAGCGGATTTTATGCATTTACGACAAAAATGAGTAGATGTAATTTAAAACAGCAAAAACATTGAATGAATTTTAACCCTTTGCACTCGATTGTCCCCTCTGAGGCACACCTAAACGTTGCTGGACCATTATTCAAAATATTGTTTACATTATTAAATATATCGGTATCTACTCAATTATTAAACAATTAGTTATTGTATGAGGTATTATACCAATTTCTCGTATCCATAAAATTTTAAAAATCATAGGGAATGGAAATATTCTTGATCGGAAGAAATGTTTAATTTTCCAGTTAAAATAGCTCCGAGTGCAAACTGTTAAAGTATTGTTATACAGTGCTGTTCACTTGAATAGCCTCGAATAATCCAAGTAACAAACGAATGACGTTGAGAAAGAATTCGATTCTCTTTCCGTAAATCATGATGGTAGTAGGAAAATCGGTCTGGACCATCCAGATTGAATTTTTTCTCATGTGAGAAAATTATATTGTGCCATTGTTGAGTCCAACTCATATGCGTTATGGCAAATTGGAGTCGGACTTCGATATGCCTTCTCATTAACGCAGGTTTTCTTTGCATTTTCTTGGGTTTTATGTATGGAACACTTTGTATGACGCGTCCAATAGTTGAAACTGACGCTTTTGTTCCAACTTCCTGTTTGACCTTCTTAAGGGAGACTGCTGCATTCGAAATTTTACGTAAAATTGGTCTCCTTTCTTCTCCGTTGTAGCTCGTTTTGTTCTCCCTTTATAATTTTTTCCATAATTTGCAGTGTTATTACAGAAATTATTATTAATTACTTTAGCACTCCTATTAATTCTTTTTCCAATTTCTTGGTTTGAATACCCTTCTTCTTTTAAAACTTTAATTTTTTCGATTTCCTCAACAGTCAATGACTTTCCGCGACCCATATTAGCACAAGGATAACAATGATACAACAAATAATGAATATAATACTTAACATAGATGTGAAATGTTGTCTTGTTGCGATATGTATTGTCTGATCTATCGCAAAGCGGCAACTAACCGCGACTAAACCATGCGAGGCTATTCATGATGAAGCATCTTATTTTTACAAACACAAAGTTTCTTGCAAATCGATGTAAACATATATCACTTACAAATTCATATTATAAACGAATATAACTAATAAGCACGAATTTTGCCCACAATTCCTTTCTTTGATATAAACTTATATATATTTTCACCCGGGGCTAATCAAGTGAACAGCACTGTATTATTTGCAACCTATTAAATGTATTAAGAAGAAAAAAATAAATTTCTGTTTCACTGCAGTTTGTTGAAATCTAGATAATACATTTTTATTTTGCATAAAGAGATCCACTGTGTACTTATAAATGATGAACGTGAACGACCAAAAAATTCAATTCCCGTCATAACACAATGAAGAAACATGTAATTCATTGACAGAATATGTTGAATACAATGATGTCTACCTGGATCAATAAGTTCTACTCAGAAAGAAGAACTATTTCTTGAACACTACTAATAAGCCTTCAACGGCGACACAACAGTATGAAAATCAATCGCTCCGTTTCTGGACAGCTGCTTCCTTGGAAACAATAAAAACATTAAAATGTCTGCAAGCGGTACCGTCAAAAATATATTTGAAACACTAACCGTACCACGACCGATCAAACGACCGGTGTCACATTTTTTCTTTATAAACATTGAAGTTGCAAGGATAATTCCATTAGAAATTATTAAATGAATTTCTTCATTCAAGCCCGTATTGTTATAAAAATTACAAGAAATTTAAATAAATTCTGTGCTGTAATTTTTATAAAACAAGATATATGTGTCGCATTTTGTACTCGGTACGGTTAGTGTTAAAAATTGAGAAAATAGAGAGTGATCCCACATTTTTTGAGACAGGAATAAATGTTTCAGTCAAAAGTTGTTTGGTTTCGAGGGGCCCATTTCGTGGAGTAAGTTTTTCAGGTGGAGGCGCTTAGGAGATTTGAAGGTCAATCTATATATGAAAAAAGTTACGTACACCACGTAATGAGCCCCTCGAGTCCAAACAACTTTTGTCGGAAACATTTCCTTCTGTCTATGGATTATAAAAAAACGTAGAAGTTATTCAAGTGGCTTGTCTTATGTGACTCACCCTGTATAGTTGTTAAATCGGCCCGCCGCAAAGTGCGGCATGCAATGGACAAAAATCAAAATAATCATGGTTCGATTCTAATCTAATTATCCAACAAAATCATCAGTCTGTAAGTAAGGAATGTGTATGTAAAAAGTAGTATCCAAGAAAATCAATGGGGGATCGGTAACAGCCAAGAGTTTATTGTAGTATAAATACTAAAAAGTTAGATTACTCGTGCCCTAATTGCTCTTTTCGGTTCGTTTTTGTTTCAAACTGTTTGTTACAACGTAGGTATAGAGAATTTGACCAGATTATGGATAATCGCCAGGTATGAATAATTTTAACTGGCAATTTAGGAATTGCGTTTTTTCCTTAAAATGCAATTTACAAAAAAACGGTTCAAAACATTCTATAATTTTGGCTGTTCCGTATCAACAAGATGTTGTAGTATATTGCTATATAATTTTTTTCTGCGATAAATTGCAAGACTCGATGTTATTTAATTTTTGTTAGAGAAATGCATTCGTAATCGCGATTTGGTTGAAGCTTGGATGTCAAGTTTCAGGAAAACAACATCTAAAAAAATTAGAAACTTTGAAGGAATAGAACAATATATCGACATTGTGTCCGAGACAGAAAATATTTTTGAAGGGCTGAATTTAGACGATGTAGAATTGGAAGGAAGCAATAGTAGCGAAGAAGCCTGCAGCGAATAATTTAATTTTTGAATAGTTTTTGTTTATGTACTTAAACTTTTTATTTACATGTATATATTATTTATATTTATATTAAGAATAACAAATAATTTAATTTATAATAGTTTTTGTTCGTGTAATTAAACTTTTTATTTACATGTACATATTATATTTATATTAAAAGTATTATGGTTCCTGAGTAATATGCCGTTTAGTTTATTTCTGGATTTATCTAGCAGTCTGTATTAACCGTTACTTGATACCAGTAAAAAATACGATGTTGCGTATTGTCAAATAAGTATGCGTTATAGTAGATATAATTAAATTTAACCATATAATTAAAAAATATTTCAAACAAAAGTTGTACAGTATACGGTTGATAACAAATTGCAATAACAACTAATCGTAAAAAACTCTTCATTGAAAAAAAACTAGAATAAACTTTTTTACTAATGGAACCTTATAGTTTTGGTGCATTAATCGATGCATCTTTGTATTCCCTTTAAAAAATTATTACCATTTACATGCCGCACTGTGCGCCGTCCGAGAATGAAAAATCGAACATTTCATATGCAACAGCCTAATCGAATCAGGAGGCGAATCTTGAACCGAACGTCTGTCGAAACAGGCTCGTTATATTAATTTCCATCGGGCATGATGCGGCAGAGGCGGCTCTTAGAATGGCGGGGATCAGCCGCCCTAAGACACGGTATACGGGAATCGAATCGGAACGACCTTAAAGTTTCTTCGGAAGGGGCAGGGGGAGGAAGTCGGAAGACGGAGCCTCGGTCTTAGACGGAATTGCTCGTCGAAACGAGGAGACCTTGGCGGTATTATTTCGCTTCGAATTCAGTGAAACTCGTTTCGTGCTGGAGTCGTCGTCGAGTTCGGGGGCCACGGTGTGTTCTCCTCGACTCGGCAAATCCCGCAGGAGGATATTGGGGACGATAGAGCGTCGTGCCTCGCGTTGCTTCGCGTTTCCTCGCGTCGCCATGCTGCAAATTCCGGGAGCAGCGGCCCACCGGAATGCCTCTGTGTATACTCTGTCTCGCAGACGAAGAGAGGGTTGCACGCGCTACACAAACGTGCATCCCCCTACCCGTAGCTCGTTACCCTAAGCCGAGGCGTGACCTCCTATTAGACGCGTAAGCGCTATTTACTCGGCCGAAAGTCGAGTCCCAGTCACGATTGGCTGATACACTCGTCGGTTCGATGCACCCTTCCACACGATCCGTTTCCGGTTGAAATTCGAACTGCCACGGCCCTTGAACAATCCTTGGACCAGTGGACACCGGACCAATGTACTTCTATCCTCAAACGTGGCTCTGTCGACGGTGCAATTGATAGTCGGGTTTGGAATCGCTTGTTGCGAGTCTATGTGATACTTGCTCTCGAATTCTTAGTTCTCTCTCGTTCTTAGTTCTTGCTCTCGAATTCTTCTTAGTTCTTTCACGTTTTCCTAGTTACTAGTGTTCTTATTAGACTCTTTTCTAGTCTCACAATTTCCCTAAACCTTTTCTTAGTTCCCATCCTAGGTCCCAGTGCCTTGCTTCAAGGGGGAACGCTACCCTCGTGATATAACTAGAAAGGAACTAGAATCTAACTAGATTTTGGATCGAAACATGGGTTTGCGGTCTCAGATTGTTTGTCCTTATTTGATCGAATTTTCGGCTTGGTGAGGGCTCATTCTAAAGAGGAAGGTTATAGCTACGGCGCTCGATCGATTTTTTAACGGGATTATGTCTATATCTAATAATATAAGTGTCCGAAATAGGGAAAAAATCGAGAAAAATATTCGCAGACTTCAATGTATTTTTTTGTCTTTAAAAGATTTTTTCATTGCCATAATGCGATCGAGCGCTGTAGCTATAACCTTGCTCTTTAGATCGAGTCCTCACCCAGCCCAAAATTCGCTGAAATAAGGACAAACAATCTAAGACCGTGATTGCATTCGCATAGCAGAGATTTCCCCATATTACGTTCACGAAGACAGAGGTCCTCTCTGTCAACGTGGAATCATAGCAACAAACATATGAAAGGCTTGAATCCACTCGGATCCATTAATAATATTAAAGATATTAATAAACAAAAGAAAAAAACGTGTAATCATAGCAAAATTGAAGCGTTAGGCTGACACATATGTACGTTTATCAGTGTTACCACACAAAAATCTTTTTTTCTGCACAGAGGTTGGTAACACTGATAAATATTCTGAAAAGCAAGGGTAGCGTTCCCCCTTAATACCAAGTCCCTTCCCAAGACTGTTCCCTAATTGCTAGACCTTTCTATAGTTTCCGTAATTTCCAATTCCTGCAATACGCCGTTCTATAGGTTGTATCCTAGTCTGTTTCCTAGTTCCTTCTTTCCACTAATATTTCCCCTAGACCCTCCCCTAAATTCTAGCTTTCTACCTAGTTTCTAGACCTCAGTCTACTTCTTGGTCGCTTCTCTCTCCAAGGCCCTTCCCTAGTGCCGTCTTTAGTGCCTTTTCTAGATTTTAGTGGTTTTCCTAGGTTCGAATACTTTTCTTAGTTCTCAGTCTGTCCCCCAGTTCCTAGTTCTCTATTCGTTTCCTGTCTGTTTATCTAGATGTATCTTACGAGGTTGAAAGGTAACTAGGAAATCAACTAGGAGAAGAAATAAAGAAGAAATTGAGTATACTTGACTCCATATAAGAACGTCAGCCCTTGTTGTAAAGTCTCTAGATCATCCCCTACGTCATATACCAGGTGACAAAATCTTTTTAACTGTATCGTCTTGATCCCTCAAACCGGTTTGACGTTTGTACGTCAACCTAACCTCATTATCTGTGGCGGTTCTACGTATGTGTAGGGACCAGTCTAGGAAGTCCTTGAAAATAACTAACAATAAGCGTTAAAAAACAACTGAACACGATTTATGGTGTGCGTGACTAGACAAAGCTATTTTTGAGAAAACTGTTTAGTTTCAGAGTCTGGCAGGTTCTTAGCTTCGGTTAGTCACAGTCTCGATAGCGGCATATGAGTACCACAAACCGTGGAGGACCGAAGGACTTTGGCGGGAGGGCAGCGGTCGTCCGCGACCGGTAGAACCCCACGTGCGTAAGGTTTGGAAGAAACCAGCGTTATTTGAAAGGGATTTTTCCCTTTCCCCAAAAAGACAAGGATAGAGATAGAAAGGATAAGAAGACGGGACAACTCGAGGCCAGTTGTCAACTAAGAGTCATTCGAGACCCCGTCTAATATACGTGCTGTACCTTTAAAAATGAAAACCTTACACAAATAAAGGGTGTTCCAAAATTCACGCAAGATTTGAATTTTGCGCCATTTGTGCGGTAAAGTGTTGTCAACGGAAAAAAGACAGTATGACAGCTGACAGTTCAGGGATATTAAAAATGGAGTGCTACACGAAAGAACAACGCGTTCCCATTGTTGAGCAATATTTTAATAACGAAGGTTTGGCAGCTACGGTTCTCAAGTTTCGTACAAAATATAGTCGGAACAGTGATTTATCTTTATCAACTGTGAAGAGAAACTGCGAATTCAAAAATTCAGGGACTTTTCTTTGGAGTTTTTTCAAGTCTAAGGTTTATGCCAACAAGCCCACGACCACCCACGCCTTAAAGGAGGAAATTGAGCGCTGTGTCAACGAAATTCAGCCACATTTATGCCAAACGGTCACGGAAAATTTCGATATTAGAGTGCGTATGTGCAAGCAAAGCCGTGGAGGCCATTTACCCGATATGCTATTCCATACATAACCTTATACTGTATAATTTATGAATCAATAAAAAATTCACAATTTTTAATTAAAAACCTGTGCTTTCTATCAAAATTACTTCTTGCATAAATTTTGGAACAGCCTTTATATCTTTTGTACGAAGTTTCTACAAGTAACACATAACCCTATTGCATGTAAATACCTACTCTTGTACCTTTCCGTTTTCTTTTAATTAAACTACATTGCACAATATAAACAATATTAATCTCTCAATGTGTAGCGGCCAGCGCTCAGGTAGCGTTAGGATAATTAGCAATGAACAGGTGTGGAATCGGATATCACCCTCCCTTTCAGAATGCAGAAAGTGGGTCGGGGGTAGGGTGATTTCACTGTAGTGAGACAGAAAGGGGCCAGTCATCAACTGGCACCCTGGGTGTGGGAGTTTACGGCACCCCCGGGGCCCCAGATGTTGGCACTGCCGGTTGACGGGGTACCAACGGGGTTCCCGGGTTCTACCGGTTCTCCCACACCCTAAAAAAAAAATAAAAAAAAAAGGTAGCGTTAGGATGGCGATGCGTTTCGGGACCGGTACGGGGTCTGCATCTGGGTACGGTTTGGGCCTGTCACCGTAATTCCGCTAAGGGCTACAGCCCGTACGCAGGTCATAGGGACTACATTGTCTATATTTTTAGCATTTTTACTGCTTCGCCATCAACCTCCCGTTCCTTACCTAGCCTCGGTTGTGCGGATTTGCCCTTGACGTTTTATAGCTGCCAGATGTGGGGTGTTTCCAACCTTGGTCACCGGTTTTGGAACACGTGAGCTGCTACGCGGACGTCTGCTACCCCCGCCCCCATCTTGCAATTGCATTGCATCTCATAACGGCCCTGCGAATCCTGAGCCAGTCCGAGTCCTTGTTCTCGGCTTCCTCCGCCCTCAATTACCCAAGGAAAGGGAAATTGGGCATGTAAGGGAAGGGAGAACCAAACCTTCGGCAAGGTTAACTCAGTTTTTTAGATTCAGAACTAGCTGGACCGCACTACCTCTAGCATTGCGATCATCGGAAGTAGACAGTTGTCAGGTGGCCAGCTAGCATTCTCATCAGCAGAAATAAAGTCAAGTTTTACCTAGTTTATCATTCAATTAGTCCTTCCCAGTCTGGAAGGTGGTCCTTCGACAAACCAAGCGGGCACCTCGCAGTGGAAATATATTCAAGGTCCGAACGATCAACGAAGATCAACCACGAACATTAACACAATGTTTCTCTAAATACTACGGACACACGGTATTGTCTCAATGGTCACGTGGTCGGCGGAGTACGAGTAGGGGATTAGCGAATGAACGAGTTCCGTTAGAGTCATATGCGTGTACGTGTGTCTTAAATTCGTCCGCTAGTAAGTCCGTTCTTATATGGAGCCAAGTATAGGCGTCCCAACGAACTATCCTGCAATCTTCCTTCCAACTTATCGACCCAATTTCTACACGTCGAGGTCATCCCGGTAGAACTCGATGTCGAGAAATAAAAATATGGTGGAGAAATAAGTATGGGAAAGTCCGCAGTCTCTCGAGTCATTTTTCCGCATGTACAAGAGGTCTCCGCTAACAATAAGTCACACGCCGCCGCATGCCGTCGGAATAACAACACTACGCGACCGGAATCTCTCTGCTCGCATATACACACGGCTGACGAGCAAATGACGGTCGTCGCCGAGGGTGCGGACATTTTTTTCCCCTCCTCGCTTGGGCAAACACGTTGTTCGATTATACAAATTTCGAATCTTAACGAGGCCGTAGGCGGACGGTATGAGTAGGAGGGGCTCGGAGGAGAGACCATTACGGGCCAGTCGTTTATCAACGCTACCCACATTATACACTTGACTCACGACCCCGTGGCGTGTCCCCTTCCCGTGGATAATATCACCATTATGGACAGTCGATCGCAGATAGGAATTTAAGGCGTGCTCGCCGGCAAATGCTTTCGAGAAGCATTAATTCCCGCGTATCAACCGGGAAGATGGACTGCCGCGCCGACGATAAACACCGTACGCTTTCTAATTAACAGGACCGGTTGTCTGTTTCAGCATCTTCACGATTTATAATCGGTACGCCACACACTGGTCGGCCGATCTATCAATTCATTTCGTAAAGAATGACTTGTTCGTATCAATATTTAATTCATCTAAATTGCTATCGAAATGTTTAGCACTGCCGAAAATGTCGATATACAAATTTTAATACAAATTATAATCAGAAGAAGCATTTAAAAATAAACATTCCGTGAATATGATTTTCGATCGAAAAAATTACTAATTTTCTTTTGCGAACCCTGCCGAAAATGCATACCACAAATTTAGGATTACGGTTCGGTGTTTATTAAATAAATAATTCTTAATAGACTAATGAAAGTTGTCGAAGTTATCTCCCTTTGACATGGAATATCTTTTAAGTGCCAAACAGTTCCGCATTTTTTCAAATATTTTTAGTATAATCTTCCTTGCGCGATGCCGCTAGTATCATTCCCATCTTCGTCCTTTTTCTGGAGTTATTATTGTTCAAAGTGTCACAGATACTTCAGTGGATATTGATGACTATCGAATGTATATTGCATTCTGAATGTCCATCACCTTCAAAAACGATTCAATTAATAAGATTTATTAAAAATTGTACAAGCATATAAAAATCATTCAAAACATTTTATGAATACCATTATGGATTATTGTTTATTTTAAAACTGAACATGATTTTTCAGGCAATTCTGATAACGAGACGAAAAATGTTTTAAACAAAAGTTAATCAACAAGTGGTCTACAAATTTCAATACAAAACATTTTTAAAAAAATTTTTATTCTATAAAAAATCAATGTCACCTTTAATTTTTAAGAAATAACCCTTTGCACTCGGAGCCATTTTAACTTGAAAATCAAACATTTCTTCCGACCTAGAATAATTCCATTCTATATGATTTTTTTCATTTTATGGATATGAAATTGATATAATAGATCATGCAATACTTAAATAATTGGTTAGATCCCAATGTACTTAATAATATAAACATTATCTTGAATAATGGTACAACAACTTCTAATGGTGACCCTGAGTCACCATTCGAGTGCTAAGGGTTAATATATATTTTTGACTTCATAATATTGTAGATTATGCCAAAACGAATCCAACGACCTACATTGTTATACCCTTAAACTTCCAAATAATGCTAAAATCTTAATGAACTGCTAGATCGGCCGCCAGAGTTACTGTGCGCCGCTGACAAGTTCTGTTTATTGTAATCTACGACGCTCCAATAAAAATTGTTCGATAAGGTAACAATGCTAATTTTTTTGCACCATCTGATATGTGTTAATGTCCGATAATCCAAATCGAAGCTCAGTTCTAGAGAACGAGAGGACTGTATTGAACGGTCCCTAACAGAATAATATTTTAATGGCTATTCAAGGAGATTTCTTAATTTCCTAAGGCTTAAATTAAAGCTCGAAGAATACACTTTAAGACAACTTTACTGGAATCTAAAAAGAATTGCGTTCACATACTCGAAATTGCAATTGATCTAGAGAACAAGGGGACTGATCGTATCGAACGGTCCCTAAAAGAATAATTTGTTAACGCCTCGCTGTAGAGATTATTTAATCTTCTAGGGCTTAAATTAAAGCTTAAAAATGCGCTTCAAGATAAGTGCACTGCAGATTAAAAAGAAATACGTTCATAACTCAAAATCGCGATCGATCATCTCAGAGGGTTCCTTGCATCAAACGGTCTGCGCAAGAATTATTTTTTCGGCGCCTTGCTGTAGAGATTATTTAATCTTCCAGGGCTCGAATTAAAGCTTGAAGAATGTTCTTCGAGATAAGTGCACTGCAGATTAAAAAGAATTACGTTCGCATACTCAAAATAGCAATCGATCATCCGAAGAGCCACAGGTATGCTTTCATCCAACGTTTTCTAACAAATAATGTCTTAGTACCTTTCTATAACGATTTTTTAATGTTCTAGGGGTGGAATCGAAGCTCAAGAATCAGAGTTTAATCTATCCAGGCCACCAATGATCATTTCGAAAGCATTCGACCGAGAATTTCAGGAACTTTGGCATCGACCAAGACCACTAGCCGTCGGAACGTCGTTTTTCCTCGGGTTGAGCGTCGTCGTCGACGGACTGGGTTGTCGTCGTCGTCCCCGTTCAGTGCACCCTTCCACCGTTGATCACGCGAACGAAATATCAATCAAAGGTAGCTGCGCCGCGATAATCGCGGTTTCGACGAATATGAATACATTTACTCGGTCCGAAGAAACTGGTCGAACTGGTATGGTGGCGGGGTTGGTTCCCCGGGTATTACGAGCACGACAGGTTCTTTGGGAACAGTGTTTTCGGGTCGAGCCGGTTGCTAGACACTTTAGTCGATGTGTAGTAGCACCAATCGTATTTCACGATAATTATATCGTGAGCAGGTGCCACGCCGGAGAGAAAATCGAACGAAATCGCTAACACATATGTTTGCCGTGGTGGTGGCGCTGTGAAATATTAAAAGCGATCGATCCTCACCTTCGCTCCCGGTTTTTCAAGGCCTCGATAATTCCACGTGGAGTCCTTCAACGGCCCTGATAGGCCGTCCGAATAAATCACACGGCTCTCGAGACGGTGCGAAACAATCCGGCAATTTTCGTAATTAGTCCCGGCAACGGTCGCATTTCCTTCGGCAGAAAAGTAATCAAACTTGCTCGTACGTACGCCGTTGCTGCAACCAACCCCAACCACCCCCGCGCACTCACCTTTTGCGAGCCAGCAGAGCGATTTGCACCGTGTAATCAGAAAAGACCACGCTTTCTCTCGCTCCACGCGACACCTTTCTGACTTTTTGCGTGCAGTTTTTCGCTTGGCCGCAGGATCGATTGCCGTCTGTACGGTGTTCGTCGAACATGCTCTACCCGGCCCGGCCCGTCCCGGTTACCGCGGCTTTAATCCCGACGATAAGGATCTGTAACGCTTCGATTAGGTTCGCGCCGACTTATACGACCTGTAGTTCACGCGACGGAAACTACCCGGCGAATTTAGGCGATCCTAATGATCCGGCTGCAACCCTTGACTCTTTGAAACGGGTTTGGCAGTCCTGCGGGAGCTATTGGTTACGTTTTCGGGGGTTCGAGTGAAGATAAAGCACGGAGATCGACGGGGTGTGCGGAATAAAATTTTGGTAAGCCTGATTGAGATATTGACTTCATCTTTTATATTAGACCTTTTAGTATGCGATAAACTTTCTTCTTCTTCTTCTCTATCTTTTATATTAAATTTAGTATGCGATGAATTTGTTCGGTCTGTTTCAACTGTTAGGAAAAATAGCGAGGCTCCTCGGAACTATCTTAAATGAGCTACCAACATTCTTTTAAAAACAGAAATAAACTTACGTGTAAATCCTGTTTCTTCAAAAAGCTAAAATATTTTCTTTAACCTTCTAGAAGTTTGTACTTGGTATTTTCAATGCATATTATCATACCTCGAATGCAAATTAACACAAAGTTATTCAAGAACGTAAAAATGTATACAACTTTCCTATTCATCGACAAGAACATTAAAATGTTTAATACAAAACCGTTATTCAGCTACGAGAAATTATGATTTTGTGTAAAGATAACTTCTATAATAAATATACAGTGACTCTCAAAAACTGTTGCAATTATTAGAATTATTGATTAATAATTCCAAAAAGTACACATAAATGCTTTTCAAAAATATGAATTTTTTTGAAAATTAAAAAAATATTATTAAACTTTGAAAAATACCTGAAATAATCGTTTATCTTGGTCCTTAATGGTATTTGGTTGTGACATAAGTTCGTAGAGGTTTTATTTTCGCTTTTGTTCTGAATCAATTTACCTAGTTTTTAAAAAAATTGTGTGCACCATTTTAAAGCGCTTTCTCCGCTCTACAAGCGTGTTTCAATCGTTCTCTTGAATAACGTAGTCTTGAGTAGCATAACATGACCTAAAATGGAATTTCCTGCCGGCAAAAATCACCATTTTCCACAACTATTGTTTTTCGCTTTTCATCATGGTCAGAACGCCACCGAAGCAGCTAGAAATATTTGCGCCGTGTACGGAGAGGGCATCATAGGAGAATCTACAGCACAGAAATGTTTTGCCAATTTAAAAATGGCAATGTTTGCCTGGAAGACACACCACGCTCCGGTCGACCTCCCAAGTTCGACGAGGACCGTATTACGACACTTTTGAAGGAAGACGACCCTCAAACGTGCAAGGTGCTGACCAAGAAGACAATCTCTCGCCACCTTCAAACAATGGGATTTGCTCAAAAACTTGGAGCTTGGGGTGCCAGATGAACTCAACGCAGATAATAAAGAAAAGCGTCTGACCATCGCTGCCTCAAATCTCGCCCGCCATCGAGCGACGCGCGGCCACAAGGATCGGTTTCTCTATACTCTATATTCTATAGAATCGTCACGGGTGACGAGAAGTGGTTCCTCTATGTCAATATGAAGGAGAGGGAAGAGTGGGTGGCCATGGGAGAAAAGCCAAAGCCTAGAGCTAAGCAAGACCTCCATCCCAAGAAATTGAACACAACAAATGCTAGAACACAACAAGACGCAACGAGTAACCGAGGCTATTCTGCAGAAAAAACACGGTAGAAAGGGACAAATCATCTTGCTTCGTGACAACGCGCAACCTGACACTGCAAACATCGTCAAAACCGCATTCCAAGAACTCGATTGAGAGGTTCTCCCGCATCCGCCGTACCCTCCGGATCTTGCGCCAACCGACTATCACCTTTTCCGCTCGCTATCAAACCAAATTAGGGGAGTTACTTTCAACAACAATGAAGACCACAAAAACTGGCTCAACAACTTCTTTGAGACCAGGCCCGCCAATTTTTGGCAAAACGGCATCAAGAAACTGGTCGAGAGATGGGAGAAGGTCATAAAAACAATGACGGAGAATACATAATAGATTAATCTGTTGTTATAATTGATATAATATTCAATAAAATGGATGACTAAAAAGCCTTACGAACTTATGTTACAACCCAATATATATAATCTTTTTTCTTTTAACAATGCGTTTCAACACTTTTGCACCTCACTATGTAGATCATATTTTTTAGTATTTAATGTGGCCGTCTTTGGCTTTAACGATAGCATTTAATCGTTTCGGAACATCGTAGACCAAACTGTTCAAAAATTCTTCAGGGATATCGTTCTAATTTTTTAAAACCTAACTAAATGTTCGTTCACTATGGAGTTTCTCTATCGTACTATAATTCTATTTTAAATTATTTATTCAATTAATCCGCTTTATTAGCGTTTAAAATCTATATTTAAAAGTAATCGGTGTTTTTCGCACTATTATTTTTTTCGCATGCTAAATCGCACTAAATTATATTAAATTCAGCTTTAATAATCCCATTCTCGTTTCGCGGAACCGCGAATAATGTTAACTCCACGATATTCTAAAAATTCCGGATCACACTCAAACGGTTTTATTTCTAATCAATAATTCTAATCATTGCAACAGTTTTGGGAGTCGCTGCAACAACTTCTAGATCTAGATAACATCTAGAGGTAAGAGTTAATGATTATGATAAAAATGGTGAGACCAGTGGCCTCTAGTGATCTAACGTGGTTTCGGAGTGGATTGGAGATGAAAAGGACTGGATGAAAACAATTATCGGCGGCGGAATCATGTTCGAAGTGGAAGCCTCGCAAAAGTTACGGATTAATGAGATCGGAGAGCAGCCGGATATGTGGAGATTGTCGCGAGACTGGAGCTGGTTGATCGTCTAAGCCCGATGGCTGATTAGACATTAATTAGAGAGAGAAAGGGGGGCGAGAGGGGCTGCGGCAGGGCTTAATGGAATATTAGCCAACGAATTGGAACGCAAGAGCTGGAAATTAGAAAATTAGCCGGGCGCTATTCGTCGAGACTCGATCGGCTCGTCGTCTTCCGGAACATCGGCTCGTGTCCTCGAACCTTTCGCTAATACCATAGAATATCGATCGGTCAACCCTTGTTGCACCATCCTTCACGTTTTCCTCGGAAAAAGATGATCTACGGTGAGCCAAATGATCGTTTTATTTTTTACTAATCTACACAGTGCGAATTCAAAGTAGTCTTTAAAGCACGTGAAGTGAGAAGGTTAATTGAAAGCTGGGAGAATAATATAACAGTCAATTATGCCATATAGACGATGGCGTAAGTTGTACAGTTCGCATCGGTTAACAATATCTACTTTTGAGACTTATGGGACGGTACAATATTTTTGATTTGTGTTTATCTGGTTGTATGATCTCGTTGATAATTTCGTTAGACAATTGAGCTGCTGCATAAAAGTACTGTGTTTTCAATCAAAATTTGGGTATTTTTATAAAACAATGTATGCCTCGTTATAAAAATGACCAACATTTATTTGTCGAGAACCAACAGTTCAACGGGTCAATTCATTTTACGTTATATGTGATAACACCAAGGCAGAACTATCTCGAAGAAGTCAAGCGTACGAAGTTGTTGTAGAGCCTCATCGAATATTTTTTGATTTGAATTTATCAAAAGAAGAAAAAAAGATCGCGATCAATAAGTTGAAGAATAATTTACAAACATGACATTGATGTTTATACTGTTGAAGATGAATTTGACCATTTTTTTAATAATTCTGAAAGAAAACGAGGACACCGTAAAAGCCACACCAGACATCTATCGAGCAGCCAAAAAAATGTCTTGCAGATTTCCGAAAGTTGAAATATTATTGAAATTTTTTTTAACAATTCTTATCTGATGCGTCAGGAGAATGATCATTTTCTATTTTAAAGCGCGTAATAAATTATTTACTGAGTACTGTGGTAGAAGAATGATAATAAAAAAAGGTAATGTGGTTATTCTGTATATAGAGCAGGAAATTTTAAGCCGAATTGACACTGACAAAATAATTCACGAGTTTGGACGAAATAAAGTATGATGGAGATTCATATAAAAAATATGTGAAATGTATGTTTTTTAATCAATTTACTTAATGTCTTATGGCATGAAATTTTGTATTACTCTTCATTTTTGTTTATTACTAAATAAGAGTTTTCTTGAAACTTTTTTTGGGAGGCAAGATGGAAATTCATATAAAAAATATGTAAAATTCATGTTTTTTAATCAATTTATTTAATGTCTCATGGCATGGAATTTTTGATTACTCCTCATTTTTGTTTATAACTAAATGAGAGTTTTCTTGAAACTTTTTTTTGGGGGAGCCGACATTTTTACCGCTTAGGGCCCCCAATTGTCTTGATCCGCGCCTGGAAGCCAGGGTAACAATGGTGCGCAAACGAATAGCAGTGCGAAATTTTCGGATACAGGCTGGTTCCACCCGATTGTTTCAATACCGGAATTTCTGTTTGTTGACCCGAGTGCCTTAATTAACAGAAAATCGTTCTCGAGCGCTGAGTAATTTGATAACAACGGCGGTTCGCTGTTCGATGAGATCGAACCCACGGTTAATTCCTCGGGACAATAGTCCTGCGTCACTTGTACACCCTCGAAATTTATGTGAAAGCCGAGCAAGGCGGCTTTCAACCGAAAGAGGCAAGACAATTCGGCTGGAAAACGGATCTGCCGAGCCTGTTGAAGAGATATACGCTCTCCCTCTCTCTCTCTCTCTTTCAAATAAGAGTGTCTGCCTAGGCATAAAATATTCAGCCCGACGACTTTCGACGTGTAACGATAAATTAAGAGTGAATTTTTATTACTCGACCCGTTCCTCTCCGCGTGTCCTCTCATTTGGCAGAACGTTCTGAAATATTGGACGGCATCTAGCCCGAAGTATTGCACTTTGTTGCGGCAAAATCATCGTACTTGTAATGTGACTCACCCGATACAATTACCAACGTTTTCGACAGAGTAACAATTCTTGCTTATATTTCCACTCATCCTTCCTCGCGTCTTTGTTTTCGGGCGTGCCCTGTCAAGCCAGTGATCTTGCGACACGAGTCAACTACAATTTTCCTTTGAGTTCTCATTCTCGCATAACACACTTGAATCTCAAGCAATATGTAAGTACATTTTACTTTCACCTTCTCGCACGTGTATTTCAACTCTTCCACAACGTTCACGAAAATGGAATACTCGAGAATAAATCCTGCAAATGGGCAAGAAAGGATGTGCCACGGTCGTTTGACGGGTTAACAAGGAAACGTCGATAGCCTGTTGATTAAGCTCCGCCACCGGACGTAGCCTAAGCGCGACGCAACGAAGGGAAAGAGAGACTCTCCACTCTCCATCTCTCTCCCTCTCATTGTCTTCGGAACGACGGGAACAAATAAGAGGTTGTTTGGCAGTTACTTCGCCGTCGAGGGGGCGGAATGAAAAGGATCGGAAGGGTTTCCGCCGGTTTCCGGGAGCTGCGAGCCGAGCAATTAAACGGAATTCCTTCGATCGTTTGTCTCGGCCGGGTAACTGGAAACGAACCTCCCGGAAAATAGAGGAAGATCCTTGCCTCTCTCGTAAAAGTATGATGAAGATGCCAGAAGCGAGCGGAAACACTAGAGTCCGCGGGGAAAAGGGAGGAATCGATTATATACCAGCCGAATCGATAAATAACGATCTCTCGGCGCTTCTTACGACGTTGATTGTAATCTTTTCTCCAATCGTAATCTTCCGTCCGTCGATGCGGCGCAACGTGACCCATAAGCAATCCTTTATTGCGATGCTTTTCACGTTTTTTTACACGGATCCTCTCTCTCTCTCTCTCTCTCTTTAACGGAACGATGGAGTTTCCGGATTTATTTCCGTCGGCACTTGCCGATCTCGCTTACAACTATTCTTGTCTCCATCGAGCGGATTATTGGTTTCTTCTAAACGTACCTCACAATTTACCGGTGTCGCCGTAAAAAATTATCGGACATTTCTTACTCGCGGATCATTTATTTCAAACGTTTGTTGCTTTCCTCCTCTTGCAGTTTTATTGAATTTACACGACACCGCTGAGTGGGAAATAATTTTTTTTTATTTCAATAAAACGTGTTTGGATAAAGCGAGTTCCGTGGTGTTTTTGCACGAAGTGGTCCAAAGATCGATAATGTTTTGGTTAGGTTGGTGATAATTGAACAATCTTTCAACCCCTTGAAGTACAATTTATTTAATTTATCGTTTACGGTATATCAAACATTTTTTTCAGTTTATATTAGATTGTAAAATAAGGGCTTTATTTTCTAAAGTAACTTGTATTCCTGATATTCCCCTTATTGTTTCTATTAATTTTCGCGTTCTCTTTGTTGCTATTTCCTTTACCTCTAACTACCTATGTATTAAAGAAACACAAGATAACTGATGTAGTTAAAGAAGTACTAAAAGCAGTGACAAACCTGCTGAACCTTTAAACAAATATAAATTGTTGCAGCTTAAACAACAACGACCGAAATTAAACAAAAATGTACCCACTCCGTTAAGACAATTGAAGTAAAACCTCGACGAACTGATATAAATTTCCAACGATACCGAATGTTGAATAATTCAGTGGAAGCTTCAAGATTGAATATGATTTGTCGTGCATTTTGAACACGGAAAAATCGATTTTCGGAAGGGTGCAATCGTTATCGCTTTTATACGTCCTGTTACGCGTATTCCGTTTCGGATCGAGCGCCCGGTAGAAGCGTAAAACCATTCGCGAACCATCCGGCAGTTTTCGGAAAAGATTTGCCAACTGTGCCGGCGATTTCGCGAGAGAATTCCGTGTACCTGCGAACGGATGCGATCGAACGTCATGGATCGTCGGATTTTCCGAAGCGTTATCGAAAGAAACGCGTTTTTGAGTATTTTCCCGACGGGAAGGGCGGAGGCTGAAACGAAAGCTCCCCTACCCCAACCGGCAATATTGTCGATACAATTTCTCGTCACAAGAGAATTGTATCGCGTTATCGGATCTTCCACGAAAAGCTGGGAAATAGCGTGCTGAGGGGTGGGCATGTGGGCTGCGGGCGAGTAAAATTCACGCGTCGCCTAGCGCACCGAAAAAAACCCGAAAACGCTCGCAAAACTTACAGAGCCTGAAGCGAAACTGAAAAATCGGTTGCAATCGGTTCTTTGGATTATGGGGAGCTTGCATGGACGGGCAGAATATTTCTAATAAAATTGCCGGAGGGAATATAACCCTCCGTATACTGTGCCGCAGTCTACTTTGACCGGGAACATCGAAATTGTCATTTAAGTACTCAATTTGTGGCAATTAAACTAACTGAAAGACTAATGCGTCTACACGAGATATCATTAAAAGTAAATTTTTTAAAATTATTAATTAGAGTTGTGAACGGTGTTAAGCATTGTGAATTATATAGCTATAAAAATCGTCCGTTGTTCGAAGGTTAATACTCAAACGCTTTTAAACACTGGACCGTGTGCTGCCTTATAGAAGCGAAGATAACGTATTTATTCAGATTTTTCACGATTTTATCACAGTATATGATTGAATAATGAAGCCCATCGTTCATTCCCCGTCGGAACATCTATATAATAATTAAAAACCGTATTATAAGGCTAGACAGAACAATCTTGTATGTACAAAGCATCAAACATATGCTATAAGTAGACGAACCTTTCTGCAAAATTAAATTTTATTATCAATTGCGAGCAGCAGGTGTTCATTAAAAACTTATGTCTTTCCTCAACAATTTTAACGAATTGACAATAATGCAACTGTGCTCTAGAATTCTTTTCATGCTTTCACGATTATTGTCGTGAATGCATAAAATCCGCAGTCCAACTATAAGACTTCAATGGAAAAATTGTACACTGAGCTGCGCACTCTATAATGTGCTAAGAGTCTAGATAGAAAACTTTTATGCACATCTTCACAATCTAGAAAGTATAATAAGGCTAGACAGAAAAATTGCATGCACAGCTTCGCAATCCAAAATGTATTATAACACCAACAAATTCATGAACGTACGATATTCAGACTTTTTCGACAGACATTGGAGTGAACAGCAAGACTGTTAAAAAATGAAAGAATTCTACGAAGCATCCGCTTTGGAACCAACTGTTTCCTGTAAACTGCGGCATGATTAACGAGTCCGTTATTGTAGCTAGTTATCCGCAACAATGTTTCGAACCGTTTGCTCCCCGTTGCAACGTGCTCAATGTTGAGTGCTCGCGTTGAACGCCTCATGAATGGACGTCCAAGATCGTGACAGATAATGCGTAAAACGAGCGATTTTCTCGACCCAAGAACGGAAGGGGAAATTTAATCTCCGCCTGTTAGGACGAGAAGCTTTTTGTCGAGATTTCGTTTGAAAAGGCGAGCATACTCTAGCGGCGACGTCGCAGTCGGCGACACCGGAATCACCGATGAATTTATGCGAAAAGTTTCGCGGTCGGTATAAATCGTCGCGGAGTCGGGCGTACGCGTGAAAATTTCAGAGCGAACCGTTCGGAAGATCGTTGAATGCTCGATAGCTTTTTATTATTAAAGCACCGTCGATGCTAGTGCGGCGGGCCGCTGATAAATCGCGTACAACAGGACCAGTTTTTCGAAATTTGGTGTTTCTGACATTTTTGCGGATAATTTTCTTGCATCGGGATGAATTAAATTGTGTAATTTTGCAGATGTCCAATTTTCCAAACATCTTCTTCAACACGATCTTCCAAGAAAAGAATTCCAAATCTGCTTCGTCAATAATTTATTTCTTTGTGAGGGAAATTTCTTCTTTTGGAAAATCAATTTGTGTTTGCAACATTTTGCATTTTAACTCTTTCACTGTTTTTTTTTTTAAAGAATAGTGAATAATTTATTGAGCCCATATTTAGCAGATTTAGAAATAATGTTTCTACCTTTCTCAGAACATAGTCGATCTTCTAACAGAATGAACAGTTCCATCGTTTCCAACTTCTACAAATTATTTCACAAAAAAGGAAACTCCAACAATAATGCGCTCTTTGCAATTTGATTGACAATAAACGAAACAATTTCCATCAACCTCCACACATCAATATTCTCTACCCAAATCATCGTCTTCCAGTATAAATTAAAAGATCTCATTCATCGAACACGTCTCTTCGATATATCGAATAGTCTCTCTTAATATTTCTAAGTAGAAGAGTCAAGTAATGATCAGACCCAGATTCTCAGAGTAAAACGGGCATTAAGAAATTTCTCAAACGTATTCCCTTCGAGGCGATTCGCTAGCTGGGCTCCGGATCAAGTATTTTGCTTAATGGCTTTTATAATTACTAAATGTTTAAGGTCGTCGGAATTGATAACGCAAGCGGTCGATCCTTGCTTCGTATGTTTCCTTGGTCCAAGAAGATAGAGGATGATATAGATTACGCGGTCGTCTTTAATCTCGTCGAAAGCTTGATCCTTTGCGAACCAAGTCACGGATCGAAGGTCCAAGAAACCGGAACAAATGTAGCAAGAACTTGATCCCTCTTGATCAGGTTTGGATCGAGAAGTTGAGCGACGGGAATTGAGGAATGTCGAAATGAAAGTTTCAATGAAAAATATTAAGCAATGATTGCTTTCTGACCAGATGCAACGCGATATACTTGTATTTTATGTTTACTTAACACTATCGGAAGACGATAATAATTGCGGAAGGCAATCATTTTCTTTTGGATAATAATTTCACATGAAGTTGTTACATTAATTCTAAAAATCTGTTGAATTATGAATGAAATTGCAGTCGATCAATGTTTTGAGAAATTCTCAACTGTTGATCTTTGGTTCCACAAGGACTATTGCACAATTGCCGGTAAGTAAAGTGTTAAGTAAAGGTGTTTTCCCAATTTTTATTATTAGATAGTTACTGAAATATGTGCTCGATTTCGTTAATTTTTTCATTTTTACGCCCTCGGGATGCAGTAAGAGTTAAATAGGTATCGATTGGAGACCGTTGCCTTCTGACAAAACGTCACTAAATTCTTCGATCGAGACCACCGTGCAGCGGAAACGTTTGCAGAGCTTCCCTTTACGAGGCCATTCCGGTAGATTTTTACGAGCTTGCACAGACAATCGCGCGACGTACATTCGCACGTGGCCGCAGTTATTTTTTCGCTCCATTCGATCGGTCGCGCTACTTTTAAATCGCGATTCCAACAGGGAAATGGACCGATACTGTCGACTGGAACGAGCAGCATGGAAACGAGATTACGAGGTGAGTATTTGTTAAGGAAACGCAAAACAGTGCCATGCTTCTTACAAATGAAAAGCTTGAAAACATTTGAAAAATAGTATTTGTTGCTGAATTTTGCGAAGAAACCGACATTGAAAGCCAAAACGAAGCAATTGTGGACGAAAAGCACACAGGAAGCTACAAATTAAATTAATCCGGAACGTTCCACATGCCTTCTACATCCAGCTAATCCAATCTATGGTTATGAACTACGCATAGAACCAGTTTTCTATAATCCAAAACGAATTCGCTTGCATCTATGAATACCAAATATAAGTGGCTCATGCCGCCTGTCCTCGAGCGCTTCTGGAACCAGCTAAATCATTTCAGACCTGCTAAAAATTAATCATTTCAACCCAGAAACCTGATTCGCGTCGAGAATTCTCGTACACACGTTACGTTAACGTAGAGACTCAGCTGAATCGTCGAAATCTAAAATCTTGCGTTCGCATGAAATGGCATTGCAAAAGATTTGAATCACGTCTGTGCAGTGGCAGACGTTTCTCCCGGATTTAAGCGTTCGCGAGCAAGCGGACAAAGTTTCGAAACTAGATTCATCCCATCGGGGATGAAATTTCTCCGGGTATATTTTCAATTAACTTTCGCGCGCGACGGGGATCTCTCGCCGTTCCGCAAAACTACGAGTTTCGGGGCAGACACACTCGTTGCAGAGAGTCGCATCCGTTCGTTAGCGATTCCGGGTTTTGCCGATCGCGGCTCGCTGTTTACGGGCCGACCCGGGTACTTTCGCATGCTCGATTACGTTGGCGGACCGCACCGGTGAATTCGCCGGTACTTTGTGCCAAGGCAAACACGAGGAGCTGGCTCTAATAGAGAGCATTATGCATATGGGAGGGGGCTCGGCGGCGCGCAACTGCTGACTTTATGCTCGCTCGCGGCTTAAATAATCCGCAAACGCTGCAGACGCGTTGCCTATTCGATTATATACATATATGTGCCCGATCGATCCCCAATCCTCCATTGTGATACTCCGAATCGCCGAAGACAAATGAACCCGCGAAAACAAACGACGACTCTTACCGCGGCCGATTGCGGTCGATTTTGTTGGTCTCGCTCCTCGTTCATTTATTAAATACATCGCATGCACCTCTGTCAAATATTCAAACAATCCGGCAGAGAGAAGTCATGGAGTCGTTAAATATTATCACTGGAATGCGGATTTTATGCGTTTATAGGAAAAATTATCAAATGCAGAACCGTAAAAAAACATTTGAAGAATTTAAAAATGGCATTATTGCGGGATAAATGGTTCGTTGTGTACGCTTGAGATCGACCGGATCATGTTGCGACGGACCGGCGCCGAAATGTTTAGGAAACTCGAGTGATTGAAAGAGTGCGAATGAAGAGTGTTTAGAACTGAGCGATAGGAGAATGTTTGGTTTTTACGAAGATAAAGTATGGATGCAAGAGACAGGGTGCAAGCGAGATGGATGCAAGGGGGTGAAAGAGTATAAAAGCGTGGAATTCGGCGGGCGAGTCTGAATTCGGAACAGCGTTAAAGTGCGAGTCAGTGCGTGTTAGAGTACGAGCGTCTAATAACCATAGTATTATTTAAAAGCCTTGAGTAGTTGAAATCCCTGCCTCATCAATCCTACATTATTAATTATAATATAAATGTCCCACCAGTTCCTTATTACAATCGCTAAGAAAAGATATGAACGTCTGTGTGGTTCCCGTAGCTTGAAATTAATGCAGACAGTTTATACAGGATGGGCCGGAAATCGTAGTACAACCGGGCAGGAGGCGATTCTTCATGCAAAAATAAGTCGAGGAAAGGAATACCATTTTTTCGGTTGGCAGCTCGTTTTCGAGAAAATCGAGTTTGAAAATGCAGCAAATACACGTGCGATTGCATAGGAATCGTCTGACACGTCTGACCATGATGAACCAATTCTACTTTCTGCATATACTACATAAAGTACGCGAACCTGGCGGAACTTTAAACTCGATTTTCTCGAAAACGAGCTGCCAAACGAAAAAATGTTATACCTTCTTCTCGACTTATTTTTGCAGGTAGAATCACCCCCTGCCCGGTTGTTCTACGATTTCCGACCCACTCTGTATTTTGGGAAATTTTAAACACGTTTATCTGGGAATCCGATTTTCTAAATCTGTTCGCTCTGAATCTCGAAGACGAAAATACAATTTAAAACGATTCAACCGAAAAACCATTTTACACCATTCTCTGCTTGTTTGCACCCTCAGAAAATAAGTGCAATCAAAGTTATTTGGTATTATACAGGGCGAGGCATCGAACATTTGTACCTCCAATATCTTTGTTGTTTTCAAAGATACATTAAACGTCTTGAGGACAAAGTTGAATGGTAAAATGTGGCTCATACGATACGAAAGAATTTTTGCTTGTATGTCATTCTTTTTTAACACGTTAAACGCCTCGCCGGTTTTACGTGGCGTCGCGCAATCGCGATAATTCCAATCTGTCTGCTGTCAAATTTTTGTTTTGACGTCTGCTAGTTTTTGTGCTAGCACCGAGGTGTATAGACGTGTTGCTTATATTAAATACGGACATCGTGTGTAAACACATCGTGTAAAACTTTTACTCATTTTTTTAAAAACACTATTTTGTTGAGCGAATCAATTGAAAGAGGTGAGTGCGATGCATTTTCAGTTAGCGTTTTCCTTACATTTTACGATGCAATATTGAGTTTTGGGCATATACGAGGAAAACATTGTTTTTTCTGTGAAATTCGGAATGGCATCATGGTTGGGTTACGAGGCACCATAGTGTTGGGTTGTGAGACATTAGTTTTTTTTACTAGAAACGAACTAGAATTAATAGAATTAGAATTAGAATTAATTATTTATTTGTCATTTAACGTTTGTTTTGGTTTATTTCTTGAATTTATAGTCATTGTAGGGACCAGTCGAGGAAACTCGAAGTCCTTGAAATTACCTAAGCGTAAAAAAACAGCTGAACACGATTTATGGTGTGCGTGACTAGACAAAGCTATTTTTAAGAGAAAAAATAAACCACCATCCGAAGAGGATGTAGACTTTTGCATCATTTGTTTAAGGTTTTTGTCGAAAAAATTGACCGCTGCCAACTCTATCGAATGCAACGCATGGCAGCGCCCTGTTCATTCGAAGTATGCCGATATGGGTAGACGTTCGTTTTTCACATCCAAACATTGTGACAGCGACTTGGATGACGAAGAGGAAGATCATTATCGAATCCTTCCATTCATTATATTTTTTTTTACTTTTCTTCGCCATTCTTTGCTTTTTTTCAATTTTTTGCCATTCTTTTTAACTCCTTTGGTCACTTAATGTCATTAAAATAAATAAAAATTCACTTTTGCATAAAGTTACATGGGTTTTACTTTATATTTTACCACTTTTAGTTGATTTTTCCGAGTGTCTCACGACCCAGCCACTTTTTTCAGGAAGCCAAAAACATGTCCTCGGAAAATTGGCCATAAAATTTTACTTGTTCATCAAATCACGAAACTTACCTCACCTTTCCAACGGTATATAAAACTCTTTGATATCTACGTCAAGCAAAAAGTTACAGACCAAAAACAAAACCCGTCTCATAACCCAAGCTCTTCCTCTATCTATTATACTTGTTCAATTGTTAAATTCATCTTGTTAAGTGTTTATTGACGATTCCTGACCTTCCCGTAGTACACTACTACAATTCTTGGGCGACATCTATGTCGAATAGTTCATACCAACTTATACTACATTAATAAATACAAACTAGAGAAATTTCGTTGATATTATAATAAAAATGACCAGTTAATGCACTTGCCCCGTTTACGCACTTACCCCACTCCACCTTACGTTAATTTCACAATAGGGCAAAACATGTTGCATGATAATTGTCATTAAAACTCGTGAGCTTTTTGGTCTCTGCAGTTTAACTGCACATTTAACAAAACGTTCCAATAAATTGCAAAAGAGTACAATTCATTAATATTCCCAAGGCACGCCGAGGCAACAATAACGCAAACATTTTGCAGGACGATTCATTAGCCCTTTATTGGTATCACAATAGAATCTGTTAATAATTCTCGAAACATGCTTCACAATAGAATGCTCATGGAAGCTCGTGGAGTTTTTCGTCCTTTTTATTCCTCGCAATTTCACCGCACTGTCAGTCCTTAAAAATACCCAACAAATTGTACATTCAACACAGTATAATCCGCCAAAACTCTCGACACCGACTTTACAATTTTGCAAATATTAGTGTGCAAGTTCTGTGGCAACCGGACAAGTGTAAGCACAATTTTTTTTGGCGTTATTCTTCAACCAGTTTGTTAATGATTTATTCCCAACAATATCAATTTTTTTTATAGCCCTGCAACAAAATGGCGGATTTTGTACCTTCTGAAAGCCATACTCGTAATTGTGTACTTTTTCATTTTCACGCCGGATTTAGTGCAACAGAAACAACAAGGAAAATTGGTGATACATATGGAGATGTGTTGAAAGTGAACTAATGTCAACGTTGGTTCAGAAGATTTGCTGCGAGCGATTATGACCTGTCAGACAAGCATCGAAGTGGACGCCCAGGTCAATTCGATAACGATAGCTTAAAATCTCTAGGGGAGACCGATCCAAGGTTAAATATACAGGAATTATCAAAAAGCCTTGGGTGCGCATGGTCCACCATACGAAGACGCCTAAATAAAATTGACAAGGTACATAGACAAGGGATATGGGTTCCACACCTGTTATCTGAGGCCAATAAAGATCACATGCAGCGAAACTCACTCAAGAAAAAATTAAGCAGTTAGGCTGGGAAGTTCTACCGCACCATCCATACTCCCCAGCCATCGCACCGTCGGACTATCATTTATTCAGGTCTCTGGAGCATTCGCTACGAAATAAATCCTTTAATTATTTAGCCGATGTTAAAACACACCTTGAATCTTATTTTGTGTCACGTCCACCAGACTTTTACAAAAGGGGGGATTGAACTTTTGCAGATGACAGTGATTATATAATCATGTTGGTCATTTGCAAACGATTTTTACAAACGAGTGAATGACGTGATACGTGCTGTACTGTGGCTGATCTAGGAGTAACGGGCCCTTGGTCTCCAGCGGGTCCTTTTATACCAAGGGAAAAAGGTCTACAATAAAATACAAGTAGACGTAAAAGATCTTAGTATGCTAGTGCTGTCCGTGTGTATTGTTTCGTGCACAACGTCGGTGTACTTCAACAAATCAATTAAAAAATAAAAATGTTATTTAAAAAAAAATTTTGTCTATGAATGCAAAATGATTGATTACTTATGAGTACTCCTAATATGTTACACGATAATTCTCATTCCAGCTCACTATGCTTTTTTTTATGCCTTTCGATTCGCCGTCAAATTGTTCCATTCGTTTTAATCAATCTATTTTGCACTGCTATACGATCTGCGTCGCTCTCAGGGACACTCCCGCATTTTTCCACATTAATTGATTTTTTTCAAACAAAATTGAACCCTGTTATTACAACGACGTCACAGTCAACAATCGACGATCGACACTCAAAATATCAAAATGCTCCGGTTTCGAAATTCTCTGTCGCTCTGTCACTCGCGTATTCGCAGCCACGGACGCATTTCGCAGCATGGAAACGACGCCAATGACGATCGATCACGTGTTAAACTCTTCTCATTATTTATATATTATTCCATACGAGGCGAAAGCACGGTTTACCATAGCTAATCGCAGCCCGCTGCTGTTATTAATGTCTCATTAAGCAATCGTTCAACCGAGCTCGAGTGGTGGAGTGCAGGCGAAAAAAAGAAATGAAGAAAGACAAGGAGAGAGAAGTATTAAAAAAAAACAAGAAAAGAAAGGGGAACGCCTCGGTTTCGCGCAACAGTACTCCCCTGATGCGATTTTAATTAGAGGAAGCCGCCGCGCCTAATCGTCGTGCGTACGTACGGGGATCGTGGACCCACAATTCTCGCATAGCTCGCGTGCCTTATTATGCGAGCCGACGCTTGTTAATGGCAATTCGCGCGCGGAAACGCGAAATCCCGGCCGCGAGGTATTCATGGACGCCGCGAAATTTTCGCGATTTTCATTCGGGAACCAATCGTTTTCAATCGGAAACCAGTCGTTACCAATCTCATTGTATGTACTCAGGAACCTTGAAATTAGTCGCAAAAATAACAATAGGCCAGTTGAATTTCATGGATTTTAATTGTTTCTTCCGGTGGACTATTGATTTCTAATTTCCCGGATGTTTTAAGTGGATGTAGTACGGTAACCAAATTAATGACTGTCCCATTCTCGAAAATAAAAATGTTCTAAATCAATGATCAGCGACAGAAATTACGTAGAAATGAATTTCCTCTTTTAACAATTCCAGTCAGCCGAAAATAGTGTACCCATATTTCTCGATTCCTCCAATGTGCTAATTTCTGAATTTCATTAGTTATGTTTTGCCGTAAATATGCATACAATTTTATAAAACAAAATTATTATTTTTAAGAAATTTTATAATATATAATTTTAATGTTATTGTCCGATGTCTTCATTTTTGAATTTCATTACAGCTGCTTACAATTTTATAAAACAAAATTATTATATATAAGAAATTTTATATAATTTTGTATGCAGTAATCTAGTTGGTAGAAGATCATTATAATTTATTTGAGAGGGTTTGCATACGACGAGAGTAATAAACGAAAACTAGAACGGGATATGAACCTCTAAGATTTAATACAACCGTATATATTATATAATTTCAATTATCTACTTATTATTTATTTCCTTCATACTGCTACCGAACGACGGACATTTATGAAAATTTGCTATTTTATGATCGCATTTTGAGAAAATTAAACGAAATGCAGTTTCATATGCTTGGTTAACGATTCCAGAGTGAAAACAAAATGGTATTAAGTCCGCTTGGTTAAGGATTTAGTGGCGCGATAATAAAATAATATTATATATCATATCCTGTGACCGATCGCGTGGATATTGAACAAACTCAGGTACGTATGGGGCAGATCATGAGAAATTATAACTGTTTCATGTGCAGGTCATGAGAAATTATAAGCGTTTTAAGTCAGTGATTTGATTAAGACGCCCGAGCATTTGAACTTTACAATTTTTATTATAAATGCGTTCGTGAGAACACTGTGAACTGACGGAATTCTTTCTCGACAACCATTCGTCCGATTACCATGTACATTTTTTATATTAAACTAGAAAGTTCAGACTATTGTAACAAATTTTTTTCGATTGAACAATTAAATTTGTAGTACCCGAAATGTTTAGCTAGAGTTTCTTTGGTTCTGAATAGCTGTCAAGGGAATGATTTAGTTACTGCGGTAAATTTTATGCAGATTTACCAGTTCAAAGGATAATCTATAAGAAAGCGAAGTAGACATAATTTTATCTTTTATACTAAGGGCTCTTATTGTACATTAATGAACATTATGTTCGTGTAAGTATAAAAGCATTGAACTTTGTAGAAATCGCTATTTTATTTATAATTTATTACGTATCGAATATTGTAATAGAAATTTTTCCTGGGTTCGATAATTTTTTCTTTGGATCCTAGACAATGCGAGCAATGTGTCAGTGCGAATTCCAAACTCTCTGCTAATCCACTCGCGTTAATACCTCGAATAAAACGTTCGCGAGTAGATCGGCCATGCCTTCACCAAAGTCGAAAGTTCCGAAAGTCGGATAGGCTTCTACGTTTCCCAGGGAACGTCCGTAATCTGAACACTTCCGAAAGTTCTACTCTTCTCAACAACTCGACGTTCCCTTCCATCGATCTATGGAGCTATCTAGCTCCTTGTACCCCCAAATATACGCTAACGATGGTAATGAATTGGTAATGAATCTTCCGGGAAATGTGTTTGAACTAGAAACATCTCACTAACGTACCAACTTGATATAACGAGGTATTGTAAACTCGGATGAACAGTGAATGAACATTGCATTCAACATTCTAACACTCTGACAGTCTTGACGGATCATTCTTGACCCAGAAGTATCGTTAACAATTTATATAACAATTACGAACCACGCTGAATTTCTTCTATTCCCCAAATGTCTTATAATACATCTATCATGAGCGATTAATTCTAAAAATGATTCCTGTACAAATTGATATACGATGTCTACTGTCTGGCCAGCGTTAGTCTATACTACTTAATGAAGTCCTATAGATTGTGGTTCGTACACACTGTCAAAGATTCTCTAAATAAGAACTAAGTCTATTTTAACAATAATATATATCTTACATTAGTAAAGACCGGGAATTTCTTGACTATTATTAACATTTTTGTGTGAAGAAAGAGTTTAACCGAAGCGATTCAGTGTGTACACATTTCATGCCGCAGAAAAGCAGTTATTAATATTTTTGACTAGCGGGGTGAGATTAGGGAACCTCGAAGTTGACCGAGATCGGACGATACCGTATAGATCTTCGGCGATTCGTAATTGCACGCGAAGGTCAGTCGTTTTTCCAAGGTCCACGATGCACGGTGACCCCGAATTACTTCTCGTTTACGTGTTTAATAATTGCGCGGCGGGCTGGTAATAATGGCCCGACATTACCCGTGACCACCTTCTGCTTCCGTTTCCACTGTACGGCATAGTTTATACTCTGTTCTTCGCCGCGAGGCTAATTAAGGTCATCCGTCGCCGCGACAATCTCGATGATTTACAGCTCAAACTAGAAAATGATCGCTACACGCCAGACTAGATGTTCTGTCGATAAAGCCTTTCGTAGCTGCTCGTATTTCACTTCCGTCGAGCACGTCTCTGTTCGCGTTTCAGTTTCCTGTTGGACAGCGATGGTCGAATTGCTCATGCATTATCAGCTGTGTACAGATCTTTTTTAAATCGTTTATGACATGCAATTATAATGCTCAAAATCCTTAGGCATTCTGTGCAATTGTTTGTTTGCTATGGATGTGTCTAAATAATTAATTTCATCATCGACTGGAAACTAGGACCAAAACTTTTATACGCGCTTAATGTGTGAAAGAATCTCTTTCCAAGGTCAACATTCCGAACAACTTCTCCCTTTACATGTACCCATTGCTCGGTCTTTGTTTCGGAGATAATTGTAAAAAAATTTTCGTTTTTAGATTGCAAGTATACTTAAGGACTGCGTCTCCTAGACAGACGACACTCGGGCGTGACTGCACACAGTCACCACTGTACACTCACACACCGCTAGACCACGTATACGTACGCGAGGATTGCAAGGGTCCGGGATTCCAATCCTGATTTCTCAGTAATGCAAAGACGGGGTTTCTTAGTAGTCAAAATCGCTATATGAAAGATCAATCTAGGGAGCTATATGCCTCAAAAATCCTACTTTTACGTTTGCGACGCGTAATTCTCATTATTCGACAGCATGTCGAGGAGCCGCGAGAAGCAATGGACAGGCGACGGTGCTGCCGCCTATCGTTGTTGTCGATACTGTTTTTGCATACGTTTTTTGTCTGATATAACGTCCTTTTCAGATATATCGCCAGTAGTCGGGCCTTTGTGCCCGCAGCAATAATCTGAAGAAACGGTATGCGACGGAACACAGATGATTCTCGAAAAATCAGAATCTTCTTGGAAACGATTTTTTTTCAATCAGTGATCGAATACATTGTATGCTGAAAGAACAGAGTTTTCGCGCAGACATCTCATCAAAAGTGCAGAAGTATTTTGATCGTGGTCGGAGTAACATCTTGTTTGCTCTCACAATTTCGGAAACTGTGTTGTGTACCGTTTAGTGATTGTATGGAAGTGTGGTGTTTTGTGCTTCGAAAATAGGCTTCGGAAGACAGGCACAGATCGTATTCGTGTGAATGAGCAATACTGTGCTGGGGATCTGGCGGAGGAACAGAAGATTCTGAAAAATTTGTACGTATACTTTACATTAGTATTTTATAATGTACGATTAGCATTCTTATGTATAACAATGGATTAAGGTTTTTTTGCATATTTTGCAACTTCAAATTCATCAACTGAATGGGCCGAATGGGAGACGATAACTTGATACGGGCCTAGCGACGAATGTCGTCATCATGTTGTGTCTCATCAACACGGTCAGGTGTACTGTAGTATTAGGCTTTTGTTTATACGTATAACTACGCACAATCAAATTTGAAAAAGCTTTAACAGCTTATATCTCGATAACAATCTGTTTGCGACATATGGTTCATTACAAACTTTTTCTTTTCTCGATCAGTACAGATGTCCACCGATCCAGAGATATAGATTCACGGGTGGACGGATGACCATTACTTTTTATACACTTTGTATTGTTAAGTTAAAGGTGTGATTCTTACCATTAAGATACTAAATTATCGTGGCTAGATTATGAATCTGTATTCAAAATAAAAATTTTCAAAAGCGACTGTGGGAAACAGTATACCCCGTGGCAGAATGTTTCCGATCGGAGGCATTGAAACGGATTTTAGAGAAAACATTCATAA
>CM052202.1:14935727-14947164 GCA_028455805.1 Lasioglossum figueresi
TCCTGTAGAATAATCTTTATATAATCTTGATAATATCTGTCCGGATAACTTAATAATGTCAGTTTTTGTAGCTAATGGAAGACATTTACCAGAAGATATACGTATGTGGTATGTATAAATTTAAAACCGGGTTTTCTACTGATAAAAATTCGAGCGAGTTGGAAATAGTCTATTGACATTTGTAAATTCTTTTAATCCTGCTGTTTTATAATTCATCTAAATGTGGCGAGCGTTAATTTATAAAAATGACAGGATTGAGTTCGTTCAGACCTTTCACGATTTTTATAATACGTGCTTGAATGGAAAACGAATTCGATCGCTTCACAATGAGAGTATTCCTGTAATTGCAATAATTGTAAAATAAAATAATTTGATAGACGGTAAGTTTAACATTACAGTCTCAAAAGTGCAACAGCAGTAAATAAGATATTCAACACAGTCACCAAAAATCGTCTCGATCATCTCGAAAATCCGCGACAGATCGGAGGCACACGATACTCGTCAAAATATATTCGACGCACCGAACTATGAGATCCCGGAGATTGTCGCGTCAGTACGTCCATCAGGATCATCGAGCGAGAGGCAGAAAAGATGGGGCTGATAAAATGTCTGTACAAGCAATTACGTGGGTAAAGCTCCTCTTGCTCTACGCTTCCGCAAGCATTCACGCGAGTTTCGATACTTTATTGCGTATCCGGAGCATTTAATATCCCCGGCATCGCGGAATCTGCTCACGAAGGATACAGAGGATTACGTCACTGGAAACAGGGGTCGGTGGGGTAGCAATTTCCTGCACGACGTGTGCCATTCGAGGAAAACAACGTTCGAGAACAAGAGATCTCGGCAAGAGGCCGGAAAACCAGACCGGTCCCTCTTTGCTCGCTCTCTTGCCCGTTACCGGAGGGAACTTTCCTTGTTCTTTCTCTCCTTGTTCCACTTGTTTTCCTCCATTCGTTTCGCCTCCTACTTTGTTTCGTCGAACTGTGCGCTGTCTCCTTCTCTTTGTCTCCCTCCCTCCCACCGTTTGGGAAACCGGAACACGCGTCTCCGAGGAGAATCGAAATATTAACGGGCGAGATGGGTTCGAAATACCCGGTATCAAAGACTCCACCACGCCACGTAGAATTCCCCGAGCGTTTCTGTTTCCTACCAGCGGAAGACTGCTCCGGCTGATGGCTCTACCTGCCAGTTAATCGGTAGTCGCTCGACCAAAAAAGAGAAACGAGACACAACCTGGACAGATTCTACGGACCCCGGCAAAAATTGATTCAATCATTTTCTATCGGCCTTTTTTTTTAAAAAAGACTGCTGCAATTATTGCGAACCCGCCGACGAGACGCCTCGTTTAATCGATGCTCGAACGCTGTCGTTACGCGCCTGATTGGATCTTCGTGCTAACGTCTTGAATGATTGCTCTGAGCTATTGTTCCCGGTGTGTCGGAAAGTGGACGGTCTGGTACAGTTTCTGATCGATTCGCAAGAAATATGCAAGCTTGCTTGCAAGGTTGCGAGGTATTTTGGCACGATGATACGATGGCTTCGCAGATTATTTCAACACTTTGAACATTTAGATTGTTGTAATTGCGGATATTTAAGCAAAGTAAAAATTGTCTCCATCAATTGCGACATACCGAAGCTTATTCTTTGCAACGACACCTTGAAAATTGATGTATGATTTTCATAGTTGTTTTATTGTACTCTAAGGGTTTGACAATTTTTGAGAAATCGAAAATATAGTGTTCCAACATTTTCCGAAGTCAGTGAATGTACATAAATTGGAACTAAATGTTTGTAACATGATTTGTAGATGTAATAGTGAAATTATAATTGCATTTATCGTCCAATAAATCGCCTTTGTCGTCGGTTTAATAATTACCGATGCCGAGATTGCTTTTACGTTTGGTGTGATTTCTAGTCGTGATAATTAAATTATAATTGCCTTAATTACGCGTTAATTCGCTTTGAATCGTTTCGGTGATACTAATGAAGAGCACTTTAAAAAAGGACTGAAAAATTGGAAAAACAGTTTTCCTTTGAAGGTATAGGCGGGGAAAGATTATAGAATATAGAAAAATGTAAAAATAGAAGGATTATGTATGCAAGGACTAAAGGTATATTAAAAGCGACCCTAAATTAGCGAGGCCAGAGTTAATGTTCAGTTCGTAGCTGGCGGAGCAGCGTACATTTTTGAGACAAACAGTTATTCATTATGATACGTCTAATCTCCGAGCCGCAGGCACGAAAGCATTTCGCGATCACTCGAAAATCTTTTGTCTCGAAAATTCCTGTGCATTCCCAGGACCCTTGGGAGTCTAGCACCCGAATGCCTCGAATATCTTGGAACTGCAGGAACGCTTGAATATTTGTTCCAGTTTCTGCTTCGCTATTCGCCCCATAAAGTGTCTTCGTTTATTTTCTGTTTATTCGAAACGTATTTCGTTCATCGAAGTCACTGGGCAATCCTACCTTATCATCTTAACAACCTCCGTCACATCGATTCGAACCATTAAAATTCTTAAACCTTTCGCTTGCGAACAAGGTGTATAAAAAGTAAGGATGAATCTACACGTACTACAAGTATTCTTACTATGTATAACAATGGATATAAGGTTTTCTTTCATATTTTATAATTTCAAATTTATCATCCGTTTGGGCAGGGTGTACAAAAAGTAATGACCATCCGTCCTAGGGGTGAATCTACACCTCTGGATCGGTGGACATTTGTAGAGAATCTTGCCGCAAAAGTGTTTATATTATTATTCTGCGGTTAGGTAGACTGTAGTAGTTTTTTTTTGTAGTAGTATGTTTTTGTTTATACAGTGAACGGCTTTTTGTTTTATACTCTTCGGTGATATTGATAAAATAAACAATCGAAAATAATATATTTTTTTTTTGAAAAATAATATACAGGGTGAGTCACCTAACGTTTGCACCTCAAATATCTTTATTGTTTCTAAAGATACGTAAAATATGGTAGGGACAAAGTTGAATGGTACAATGGGACTGACACAACGCCAAAAAAATTTTGTTTTTATGTCATTTTTTTGAGATATCAAAGTCACCTTGACTTTTTTAAATGGAACCACCCTTTTTTATACACCTACAACGATAGTCCCTTTCATTAGGAATTCGGTGACTTTAATTATTCCAAGGTCATTCAAGGTCACAGACAGAGAAAACGTATAAGATTTAGAATATGAAAGTAGAATACGTTTATCACGGTTGAGACTTGTAGTAAATAGTAAACATACTATGGTCGTAGTTAAAGAAAACATACCAAGGTCCTTCAATGTTATTGTTATTCAGCATTCTTATTTGCTATCGGTATGTTTCCAAACGCGATTCCGCTATATCTTATTCGATGACTGAAAAGTGTGATACGATCACGATTTACCGTGAATGTAGACAAAAAATGCAGTGCAGGCCCCATTACTTTAAGAAGATAGGTACCCCGAACGAAACACTCCTTCTAGACAGACTTTCATTAATACGTACAGGTTGTTCCGAAGTACTGGAAGTGTACATGCAAGACAGCACAAACGGAAGAATCCCACGACTATTGAAGACAATGAAATTAATATTTTAGCAGCTATAGCTGTCAATCCTCGCGCGAGTACGAGAAAAATTGCACGGGAAGCAGGCATAAGTCAAAGTAGCGTAATACGAATTCTGGCCCGACATTTTCATCCGTTCCACATATCGCTCCATCAAGAATTGCACGGGAATGATTTTCAAAATAGAATTAACTTTTGTCAATGGGGATTGCTTCAAAATCATTCATTTTTTTCTAATGTCTTGTTTACGGACGAAGCAACATTCGCTGATCATGGCTCAATTAATCTACGGAACGCCCATTATTGGTCTGTGGATAATCCGCACTGGATGCGAGAAATTGATCGTCAAAGACAATGGAGCGTAAACGTGTGGTGTGGTATTTTGAACGACATAGTAATTGGCCTATATTTCGTTAACGGAATGATGACGGGACAGAAATACGCTCAATTTTTGCAAGATCTGCCAATTTTGTTAGAAGATGTCCCTTTAAAAAATCGCTATGATATGTGGTACCAATATGACGGTTGTCCTGCTCATTATGCACGAGTAGCAAGAGAAACGTTGGATTCTCGATTTCCAAACCGATGGATTGGACGAGGCGACTTAAATCGACTGGATTTCTTTTTATGGGGTCTGCTAAAAGAGACCGTGTACAAGGATGCTCCAATAACAGTTGAAGATACGCGTCAGCGTATCATCGCAGCATGTACGAATATCACCTCGGATGTACTTATCAGAGTTAAACATTCCTTCGGAGCTCGTTTACAACAATGTATCGACGTAGACGGCCGTCGTTTCGAACATTTATAAAATACAGGTATTCTGCTTCCATATTTTAGTTTTATACGTTTTTTCTGTCCTTGACCTTGAATGACCTTGGAATAATTATAGTCACTGAATTCCTAATGAAAGGGACTATCGTTGTAGGTGTTTAAAAAAGGATGGTTCCATTTAAAAAAGTCAAGGTGACCTTGATATCTCTAAAAAAAATGACATAAAAACAAAATTTTTTTGGCATCGTGTCAGCCCCATTGTACCATTCAACTTTGTCCTTACCGTATTTTACGTATCTTTAACGTAATAACTATTTTATTCCGCAAAACTACAACTCATTTCTTGTTGATTTTTCATCTGTAGACATTGCTTTATATATTCCCTAAAAGTTTAGGTGCCGAGAGGGGTCTGAACAAAATATTTTTAGCTGCTTGTGTGATATACAGGGAACCACGAATGTATTTGAACGCACTTTCAAACAATATAACTTTTTTATAATTGTTCCAAACGACCTGATGTTTTGTAAGCAATTAGAAGCATTGGTTTACTAAATGATCTGTAAAAAAGATGTAAAAAAGATTTTCAAAAAATTACAATGTACAAGGTTGCATGCAAAAATAAAGAAAGCCTTTTTTAAAACTTTTTTATTTGGGCCCTGAATGAAAATTTAAAATGTATGTTTCGTAGATCTATGTTAGTTATACACATGCTAAAAATTTCATCAAAATCGATTATCATACTCAAGAGCTACAAGGGGTTAAATCTGGTGAAAATCATAGTTTTCGCGACTTTTGGTCAGTTTTTGCTCAAAATCCACAGATTCTTACATTTTTCGATGCGTGTCATTTTTTTCTTCGTCAACCGATTTCAATGAAATTTTCAGCGTGCCTATAACTAACATAGATCTACGAAACGCATATTTCAAATTTTCATTACGGGCTCTAATAAAAAAAGTTATAAATGGTGCCTCTTTTACTTTTTCATATAATTCTTAGCAATTGCAATTTTTTCCAAATCTTTTTTGCTTGTCATTTGGTAAATCAATTCTTCTAATTGCTCAAAAAAGCCAGGTCGTTTGGTCCGATCATAAAAAAGTTATACTATTTTAATGTGCGTTCAAATACTTTTGTGGATCACTGTACGTATAACTCCGTACAATCAAATTTTGCAGAAACGTAAACAGTTAACACCTCAATAACAATATGTTTGCGACATAGGGTTCCTTTCAAACTTTTTCTCTTCTCGTAGTGAATAGATCGTGTTGATGTAAAAACAAACTTTAACAACAGTTTCCTTCGGTAGAAACAATTTTCTGGCAAATTTCTTTTACAAATGTCCACCTATCCAGAGGTTTAGATTCATCTCTAGGACAGATGGCCATTACTTTTTGTACACCCTGTACAACTGCAATTTCTATAAATTGTAATACTTCAACCTTTTAGCGCATCTAAATACTCTCTCCGAAATGGGACCAGAGTTTTGATAAATCTCTGTGCTCCACAAATTCGTTATTTTGATTGGTAGCTTTTTTGCGCCACAGCTCTATTATCGAGTTTTACCAGCAGACAAATTCTCAATAATATCCATCAATTATCGACGTTTTAAAAAACTACCGACTACGTTCGATGTTTAAGGTTGTTCATTGTTTCTGTTTGATTATTCACGATTCATGTTATTTTTGTTGTCGGAACGAAACCCATATTTACACCCACAATAATAATGTTATTCGTGGAATCCGAAACCTTTTGCGAAAAATCAATGATACTCTTATTATCCCGAAAATGTGATTCGTGAAATCTTCCAACAAAAAAAACAAGCAAACGATGCAAAATACAAGAAGCACAAAATTCGCTCTGATGAAATCTCCTCGTATAATCCATAATAAAACATATATTTCCGAAGTTGTTCACACGGTTCAAAATAAAAACAAGCACTGTTCTATATAATATGAAAACACTGCTCGCATCGATCGATACCAAATTGATTCAAAACGATACATAATCTCAATAGCAATAGAACAATCGCCGCACAAAATCTGCGAAATATTAAACTTTTATATTCTCGGATGAAATATTTCGCTCGTAAAACAGAAGAGACTATTATTTTATATAATAAAGTTCCGCGTACATCGATTGGCCACTAAATTGATTCAAAACCACCATAATCTCGTGCGCTCAAAGGAAAAAATTGCTCGAGGTTTATTACTTCGGTGAAAATCACGCGACCGGGGTCACTTCGTGAATTAATAGCAGCCGAACGCGAGACGATAGTGAAGTTTCTCGTGACCATGGTGCGGACCATGGGCCAACGTCCATGGTGGCCATGCAACATGGAAAGCCTCGGTATCGAAGTTCGATCGCTCCTTGGCCGATATCGCATGCAGAACGCGCGGCACGAGCGTCGCGCGTATGCAAATGCTCGCTCGAGGGTGGGCAATTAGATTAATTAAACATAATTAGTGTCGCGCGTCGGGCGTGCATGATATTCTAATTGCGCGGACGCTCGCAGCCGTCACCGTGCATGATCCTAATGGCCGAGCAAGAAGACATCCCGCGGATCGCGACGTTCCGCTTGTTTCGCGACGTTTCGCGAGGTTTCGCGAATGTGTGTCGCGTTACGCAATTAAAAGCGCACACCACCCCTAATTTACCGGTGAGAGATGATCGATCAAGGGGCACGGCCACTCGCAAAACGAGAATCGAACTTTCGCAAACAAGGATTTTGAAAAACAGGTAGACGCTTAATTACCGGCTGCACCGCTTTTTGAAGACCGCCGCTGTCTTCACACGAAATCGATAAGTATTTTTAGGTCGTGATTATCTTCAAACATTGACCCTTGAACCCACAGAAGATTTCGAAGCGAAGTCAGACGCTAGAACGAGTCAGTACTATAAGTTTCTCAGGCTGAATTCACCCCTTCACTATTTTTACATTCCGCAAAATACTTTAAAATAAAATACATACTGTAAAATCGAAACATTATTTGTTGAATTAAAGTGTAGTATAAAAATCATTGAATTATTATACTAGGATTTCTGAGGATCGTATGAGGGGTAATAACGTGGTACGAACGACACCCACGTCCTCATTGAATATCTTTAACTATTTGCTTCAGCCCACGAAAGTAAAAAAATAATGCTTAATCTTACGGAAATGTTTAGCGTATTTTAATGACGATAGCAGAGTTGCCTCGATTTAATAAGCGTAAGACCGGGAAGCCGTGTGCAACTATGTGCTGCAAGACTGTACTAAAGTTGATGGCAGTCACTCAATAATTTGAGCCCGTTCAGAAAGTACCGACAGCCAACGCTTGTTACTTTTTAAATAAACATCGACCACGCGGAGTACTCAGCTGCGACCCGTTTTTTACTGTAAGGGTTAAGGACGGTTTCCTGGATCCACGGGCCAGAAGGGATTAAGAGATATCTCGCGTTTCGTTCGTAATTAATATACAAAACTTTATAATCACCACACGTTTTCGAAAGTTTCTCAGCTTTGAAAGAACCCTATAAATATCCGGCAACGCGAGTCGTATTGGAAGGAGTCGCGAAAAATGAAAAAATGCCTTGGATTACAGGATTAGGGCAGAACGATGAAACACTATAGTACCAGTATATAAACTGTATCATCTATCATTACGCTGCGGATTTTCATGGAAATAAAATTCATCCAAGTCAATTCTGAGAAACAGAAATAAAAGAAAAATGAATATCTTCTTTCAACAAACTTATTCCGAAATAATGTAATAATCTTTTTAAATTCTTCCGGCGCCTTACTCGTTTTATCTTCTTCCACAAAAGTAAATTCGTATCAAAACAAATCAATTTGATTGATATTTCAATATCGAATTGATATTCCGAGTATACGTATTCAATAGTTTCAAGAATTATATGTATAATCAACATTTGTAATGGGTCGAATGGAGTCTTTTGATACCATTAAATAATGCAGCTACGAATTTCAAAGCAACATCGCGCTATAAAGAGCTGAATAAGCAACATTTTGCTTTTCCACCGAGCATGAAACTTTGAAAACAAATTTATCCGATAATTGTCCACAGTAGCGTCACCGTATTTTTCCAATAATTATAAAACAAAAATCTGTGAAGTGTCTAATAAACTCTTTTGATATCTCCTCATACAAATATGTAGATGTTTTACACTTTTAAGGTAACATTGCTTTACAAATAATTACTAACCACCGATACCGATCAAACAGCCAGAACATTAATGAGTAAATTAACGGATAAAACCGTTAAAAGAAATTGGATCACTCGACAATTATATTGGGATAGCAATGAAGTAATTTCTGTATTTCAAGGTAAATTAGAGCCCAATTTTATAATCAAGCAATAAACATTAATGAATAAGATATTTACCCTTCTATTCGACGATCTTTTGCCGAAAAGTAATGAACAAGAAAATATTTTATCGATTAAAGTTCATCGCGTGAATAAAGTAATTTGGTTTTATTTCACCTTAAAATACCGAAATTACATTCTTGCCAACCCAATATAAATAATAAATATTATCAAGTAAAGTGACTTAAAGTATATATGAACAACGTAGAAGAGGATTCATCTACAACAATGTTCAATCAAAATGCAATTAATTTGTTGTCTCAAAATAAATGACCATAGAAACCAGCCTACATGTTCAACGATTTCAAAATCAGAAATCTGACGTGACACTTCCACCATCGAGTAAGAAGTAACGGTATTGTAGAAAGGATTGTCAAGAAAATTAGCGAGTGATGAAACTTTCGAGAGAGGGGAGCAGTTTTGGGAGAAAAAGGAATGTAAACGACGCGTAACTTTTTCCGATCGGAGGACGGACGGTCGAATTTTTGTTGGCGGCGTGGGCAGGGCCATCTAACTTTCCTAATTTCCAAAACGTCCGCGTCCAGCCCGGCGTGTGATTTCGCCTCGCCGGGCTCGTTTTCCGGGCGATGCTCGAGAGCCGTCGTCACCTTCCTCTTGGAACACGTATCGGGGAACGTCCTCGAGGGCCCTCGGCTGGGTAACGAAGCGAATTATTGGCACCGATGGTCGCCGATCGAACCGATTCCAATTTTCTGGCTGCCTGGCCAAACCTATATATAATCTGCTTGTCCCCGATATATCATCGTTCGCCGCCGATAATTATTCAAAAGTTTATCCATCGCGCGACGGCGACGATGGGCCCCGCTTCCGGTTCACCACTCCGCCATATTGTAAGACGATCGGCCATACACGAGACGCGATTATGCTGTACGCTGATGGGCTGCTTGTGTCACAGAAATTAAAAAAACAATTTTCTAGTCGGCCCTCGTTAATAGACTGCGATTTTATGCATTCAGGAGGAAAACGAGCTGGTGCAATTCCAAACAATGCACAGTAGGGTATTTGGTCCGTAAAGTCGGAAAAAAGTCAATTCCAAAATTCTGCGTAAGTCGTACAATGTTTGCTGTCCAACGTAGTTAAAGGTCTGAAGAATAAGGTTTCAGTATTGCTCTTTTTACATCCGCGAAGTACTCTGCTTCATCGAAAGTCAAGAGATTTTATAGCACGCTTGCTTTTTTAAACGGTCTCTGAAATAGCGTTCATTCATTAGCGATTTTCAAGTGTTTAACACTAGATTGCCTAAGGAAGTCATTTTGACTGCTTTTCAATTTCAATTAGAAAAACAATTATGTATATAATGACAAAGCTTCTTAGAATTTTGTGACTTTTTCTACAACATATAAATGCGTTTATTAATCATCGTAGTTGCCTCCCCCTCCTTCATTTCCGGTATATATATGTGTTATACCTGTATTGCCCAAAAGCAGTCATTTTGACTACTTGGGAAAATTTAAATAATCAAATGACTTTTATGATTGAATCGAGTAAATTTCTTATATGGCCAGTTCGGCTCTGGATTGGAATAACAGTTTATATATTTTTTATTACCGTCACACGATAACATACAAGTTCATGATAAATTGTCGATTTGAGCATATACTTGATAAGTTACAGTTGTTCGATAACTAAAGTAGTACTTGTTATTCGAATCTTTATGCGAGGCCTGCCCACGCGCCTCGTTCCCCTTGAACGCGCTATGTATGACAGTAAATAATATTAAAAATATTAAAAATTAATTTTAAACAAATTTCTTTACACATTAGTTATTCTTTCGCAATGCAGTCATTTTGACTGCTTTGGGGCAATATAGGTTGTTCCGTCGCGCAGGAACACGACACATAGATTCCGTTGCAACAATATTTATGGTACGTTCGCGACTAAATATCTTCCTCGAAGATTTAGTCAATTAGGGTCATTCGGCGACCATTCGAGACATCTGGCAAATGTCTCGTTGTTGTATATCTTAAAGAACAATGTACCATCGAATTGGTCCCTTCGAACGACCACCCGGACCGTCACGGGCAGTGTCATATAACCGAGCCCCGTCACGCCTCCTTCCCAACGCTCCTTCGGAACAGCGAGAAGGAGATGTCAACATTCGAATCATGCTGATTGGTAAATGCAACTTTCGGCAGGAACCAATCAGCACATGTTTTTCCTCGTCGCGTTCGGACAGGAAATCGAGTTCCGACAGTTCCCTCTTAGCTTTCGGACAAGCATCATCTTTTAATCCTCGGTTAGACAAGTACAACGCACCGGCCGTTGTCTTGTCATTCAAAACGGGATAAGTGTCGAGAAGTTACATTGCGGAAGTTCGTTGTCCAGCGATCGGGACAACCGCGCTAAAATCCGCGTCATATCAATCGAAAACCCCTCGCGTGCGCTAGCGTATAAGGCAGGACCTGCTAGATCAGCCTTACCGACGAGTCCACTAGCAGGTCGGGGACGAAACGCTTCTTTTAACGTATTCTATTATAATTCGAACCGATTTGTCTTATGTAATCGCTAAACCCATTGAACCGGCTACCCAATATTAATTTGGCGTGTAGTAAAAGTCGTGCGAGGGCATTCGCGGGTCGACGCGTCCGCGAGCAAACCGGGCTCAAGCCTTACAACCTTCAGTGGAATCCGTCCGCGCATCACCCGTGAGTGTCGCCTCAAACATACGATCTCAACATAGGTATACAGGGTGGGGCAGTAACTATTAGCACCTCAGATATCTTTGAA